>PVIC010001827.1:0-85238 GCA_004025085.1 Thryonomys swinderianus | reverse complement strand
CCAGGGGACTATTGTGGTGCTGTGTAAGGCAGATCTGTGTTATAGACAAAGTTGAATGACCTTGAGTAACTGGCTCTAAATCTTCATTTTCTCATGTACGAAGTGGGAATAACAACCAACAACTCACCTACCAGGGTGCCATCAGTACTACATAACGCCCAGTGTGAAAAGGCTTTGTAAGCTGGAAATGAACTTAAATAAAGATACGGGATTCTAAAATCCCAAGAGCCTCCTCTCTTCTCTGTAGTTCCAGCGGAAGGTGTGACATGATCACTGTTTGAAGTGAGGGCAAGGGAGGCCAGTAAGGTCACGGTGAATTAGCATTGGTGCAGGTATATAGGAAGCTCTAGATGTATAGATACCAACTCCAGGCACAGAATATAATACTGGCAATATTGGGCCAGTGGCCCAGTTAGAGGCCATGAACATAATTAACTGATGTCCAAATGCATGAGACAGGAATCCGGAATGGAACTTCCATATAGGAAACTAATAATGGTACAAACTAATGCCAGGGTGTGAATTTTATGTTATCTAATTCTCTGCCCAATACTTTGAGCTCTTGCATTCATGCTCCCTAGTTAAAAAAAAATATTGAAATTCTAAAACATTTATATCCCTCCCTGAGAGAGTGTACTTACACAAGCAAATCTAATAAATACCATTTGGAGGAAAGGGACAAGCAGGTGAAAGACCCCAGGACAACAGATGTCAGGTGCCTCAATAGGAATCAGTGAGATGAGCTTCTTGAAGACAGAAGAGGTATCCATCTGCACAGTCAGGGATACCCACGCTGGGCTGCCGGAGTGATACGTTGGGGATATAGTTTGGTTCCCAAAGCAGTTTTCCAGCTATAGGTATTTGAATCTTCACAAATACCAATAGAGATCATATCCCTCACTTTCAGATGAACAGAAAGAAGGCCCCTCAGAAAACCTATCTCCAGGACTTGCCTCACTCTCTAAACTGTCATGGGAGAAGACTATGTATAGCTAACATGTCTACTCCTTCCTTGGAACTTGCTCTTTGGAGAAAGACTTGTGCAGAGGTACAGGGCTATAGGACTAAGGAGAGCTTTAAAAAATCAAATCAGACTACAGCACACTTCAAAGATGATCATTGTGTGATAATGAGAAAGCCAAAAGTCTAGGATAAGAATTGAAAACCAGTACTCCCTTGATGAGAGTGGTTCTGCAAGGTTCTATGGTCAGTGTCAAGACCTCACCTAACGGGCAAGCAGCGGTGCTGAGCCAGGGTCCAGGGGCAGGGAGCACCTTCTCCTTGGGCCCTGGATGACTGACTCCTTACAGATCTGTGACAACCCTCTGGTTTGATTACTCATCCCCAGTCCCCTGAAGGTCAGATATGTCATGTTTCTTGGTGACATTTGAACTCACATTCAAACATAATCAACCTTTTTGAATTTCAGGCCCCTTTTGTCCCTCAATCATCTGTATCAAAGAAAAGAAATTGAAAGAAGTTATACACGGGCTCAGAAAAGACTCCCACTGGATGAGGCCCTGGCTCTCTGAAGGCACAGGGGCTTCTCAGTGGCTTGTGAGCACAAAAGTGCAGGACTCAGTCCCTCTGGGCCCAGGGTCCCAGGGGGAGACATAGCCACCTGCACCTCCAGACAGCCCCCCACTGGGGTGCGCAGTTCTCTGGCTCTCCGCTGAGCACAGAGGCACAGAGGTTGAAGAAACATAAACAGAACGCTTCAGTGTGGCTGCACAACACTGAGAGTCCCAGAGCTGTGTGTTGGCCTCCTCCCTCTGCTCCCCAGATGGCCTGTCATCTTTTGGGTTCTGAAAGGGCTCACCAGGTACAGAGGACTCCAGGACAGTGGAGAGAAGGCAACAAGCTCAGGGGACAGAGGGCTGTGGAAGGGCCCGTCAGCAGGTGGACACAGAACATCTCAGCAGGCTGGGGGGCCTGCATGTTGTTTCTACTCGTGGGGGAACCAAGCGGTAAAATAAGCTCCCCTTTGAATTTTCCATCTTAGGAGCTTGCTGGGGCCTGCAGGGAGCCCTCCTACTTACTGATTGGTGAGCTGCTCGGCCCCAACAAACAGGTTGATTCTCGAGAGGCCCGTGCGAGTGCCCAGGAAAGCGACCTCGACGCCCTTGTCAGAATTCCTGAAACAGAACAGGAGACATCAGGGGATGTTTCTAGACAGTAAGCAGATAATGGCTTTTGCATTTCAAGACCCACAGAATGTTCTACAAAGTAGTAGCTTTGAAACCTGAACTCTAAAAGGAATTATAGAAACACATATACACATACATACGTCTACGCACACCCCCCACACACTACCACACACAGATTATAAACTCTGACCCCTGTCAAAAGTTTTCATGGTGCTGTTTTCTGGAAAAATGAACAAAAAGCAGCATGAGAAAAATGCACTTCCGACTACAGTCATACCTTTATCTTAATGTCCACTGGAGTGGAAGTTTAGAGAGGCAGATGAAGATGAGAAGGACTTTACAGAGGGAAAACAAGACTTAGTGTTCTCTTTTTGCCTCAGTGGTACCGTGTCTGCTCTTGGTTCTAGACTGTTAGCAGAGTCTGCTGTGGCACTGGGGTACAGTGAGCAAGTCTGCAGCACTGCATGGCTTAGAACTCCTTACAGTTAGCATAAGACAGATTTCCATAGAAACGCAGAGCCACCAACTTGTAACATGTACCCGATCATAGGCCTCCTGCTCACCACTGAGCCAAAAGAGATGAGGAAAACAATGATTTCTTCAAAGTACCCTGCAGGATGTCATGCCTAGAAATCCAAGAATGAAAATTAAACTGGAAACTTACTAAACGTACTGTTGTTCCTACTTCCACAGCTCATTGTGTGTTCAAGTGTGTTCTTTGGGAGCACTGAATATACGCTTCTCTCAAAAAAGTAAATGGCATTTTTCCACAAACACAACTTTATCCTAACACTGTAAGTTTGAAGACAATGCCCGTTCTTGACTTTTCTTCTCTGTCCTGGATGTAGTAGCAAACTCATCCAAAGAACTGTCCCTGCCATCTTCAGTGGAAACATCATGTGGTTTCTTGGTCTTGGACGGTAGTCAAAGTGGCCACTACCACCTTTAAATATTTAGGAGGTGAATAAAAGCAACACAATGCATTGATTTCTGCTTGTAGCCTGCACGAAATTGGAAAGCCAGGTGGTCCAATCAGTTACAGATGTGGACTACAACACAAGCTACCATTTTAAGGAGCTTTCGCGTGTGTCAGGAATGAATCAGCAGTCTTTGCCCAAGATTTTGAGTTTCAAGACAACCTGAAAGAAACATTTCCACATTTGCTACAGAAAAAATAATCCTAAGCAACTCTTTGGTTCTTTTCTAGCCTGCAAGGGAACAAGACTCACGCAAGTTAAAAGGACATTCTGAAGGAGAATGGAAATGGGTCCACAGACTCCTGAGCTACACTGCTGCCTGCTCCACCCTGTACACTTCCACCTGCACTAAGCTTCTGGGTCAGAAGGGACAGACACTAGCCACGCTCAGCCCCAAGCCTCCTCCTCTCTCCATATCTCCTGTCTCTGCAATGTCCAAATGGCGCCACCTTCCTAGGTGCTACTGACACAAGCCTTGGAGTGATGCTGACAGCTCAGTTGCCCAGGCTTCACACAAACAAACCCTTCATCTGTCCTCAGGGCCTACTTCCAAGGAAAGCCAAATATGCACCTCCTCCGTCTGTGCCCTGCTGGCCCAAGTGCCATCCTTTGTAGTGCTATGGGACTCTATACTATTGTCCTCCCTCATTACACTATGTTCTCCATATAGCAGGAAAGACGCTTTTTAAAAATCCAAATCTTCTATGGCCCCCTTTCTCAATGGCCTTCAAAAACTTTCCAATACTCGAGTATAAAAGTCATCATCTTTAATAAACTGATTTCTGAGGTCTGGAACCACTTCGTGTCTCTGCGAGTCCATATCCAACCATCAGCCACTGCCCTTTCATTTCAGCTATGGAGGAAGACCTTCTCTACATCCCTCAGATGGCTCAAGCACTCAGGGCCTTTGCACACGCTCTTCGTCTTCCTAGAATGCACCCAGCCCTTGAACTAGCGCCCTCCTTTCCCCTCTGCTCTACATCTTGTTACAATCCGTGTCTTTACCTGTCTGCACCATGGTTAGCTCAATTTTTAACAACATAGCAGCATACTGTATATCACATAGATAGTGGCCAGGGCTCCATTTGTCCGTATTACCTCCATTTCACCAACACCTAGCTTCAGGTACTCAATACTTGAATGACAATGAGAACAGAATGAATGACGGATGGGACAGAGGGGAAGATAAAGACACTAAAGAAGCAGAATGAAAAGTAGAGAGAACTGAATAATATACTCAGAAGGTATAAGAAAAAAATGAGTATCTATTCCAGCTCCTTAATAGCCTATTTAAAATAATAGTTAAAAATAAGAGTAACCTGTTATGGCAGTTCTCTTCCTAGCCTTTGACATCAACTACCATTGGCTTCTTGCGCTCCCTTCCCCCATCCTCCACTGCACAGAAAGGCAGAGCTATATCTGACACCCACTGAAATAGACCTCTCCCTTCCGGTCTGCTCCAACCTAGCCTGCCTGGGTTCCCAAGATCTCTCTGGACAGTAAACGAGGCAGGAAACAAAACGCTCCTTCCGCCGCTTTCTTCTCCCTCAGAAGTGTGACCCTACCTCGGCGTACGGAATTTCATGTAAGGTTGAAACAGACAAATTACACGTCAAACCCAGGAGCTTGCCATCCAAGCCCACACTGCTAATCTGCTCTAACCCTTGTGGTTTGGAGCTTTGGGGAAAATTAAAGAACTTTAACACCAGGCTCCTAAAACAGTTTAGTTCTTTAAACCACAACCGTATTTTGGAGGCCCGGCGCGGAAGTGGCCATGGAAGGGTACACGTGCACTTACTCAGATTTGTTGAGGGCCAGGCTGGTCCAGTACGCTTCAATAGGGGCGCTCACCACAGCGTCGAAAAGGACTTCTTGGATCAGCTCTTTATCGCCTGTTGGGAAGGACGGAAGAGAAGCGGGCTTTGGCCAGGCTCCAAAAAGAGGCGCTCACTAGCTCACTTGTATAGTATCTGTTACACTTCCATACTGTACATTGCTTTATGAGTTAACCTCCCACCAGCCAGAAATTGTGCAACAGTCTGACACCTGATATGCAAGTAGTACAGGGCTCGCCAAGGCGTCTGGTCTACAGGACAGGAAATCGAGAGCCTTGGTTGGCTCCTGCGTCAGCGTTTCACCGCCTCTCCGCCTGACGCATTCCTGGCAGAGCTGGAGCTGGGAGCCAGGCCTCCTCCGAAAGCTGGCTCTTGGCGTGACCATCTCCATGACCACCTGGAGAGCTTCCGCCGCACCCAGCTCCCAGACGGCCGTGAGACCACTTAATGGCTACCGGGACTCTCACTCGTGATTCCTTCTGTTGAAGAGTTTTGTCACGTTAAAAATCTGGGCCCAGGAGTGGGGCCTCCTAGGGTGAGAGCACCCCAGGGCTCTCCTCGCTCTGCAGAGGATGGCGCCCACTCTCCCAGGGCGGGCTAGTTCTCACCTGGGCTGGGAGCAAAAAGTCAAAGGCTCTCAGCCGAAAAGCAAAAACCAGAAACAACTTCACTCATCATACAAAAAAATGCACAAATTAAGATATGATTATATAGTGGAATTCTGTGAACTCATTCAAATAAATGCAATCAAAATAACTGACCAACAGGAATTTCAAAAATTTGATGAAGGAAAAAAGTATACTTTTAAAAAATATCCATACATATTCATATTATTCTTTATATAAACAGGCTGAATATTCTTCATCTTAAATGTTTGGGACCAGAAGCAGACTGCTTTGTCAGTCTCTGAGACTCTGATGTAATTTCACATGCACAGTGAGCTATCTTGGGCAAGGACTGGAGTCTAAACATGAAAACCATATACACCTCCTACACATCGGCTGGATGGAACTTCACGAGACAACAGTTTTGTACAGGAAATGAAGTTTCATGTTATGGGCTTTTTTTTTTTCTCATGGCCTCACATTGTGATTCAAAAAGTTTTAGATCTGGACCGTTTTAGATACCAAATTTTAGGATTAGAGATGGACAACCTGCCATGTTACAAAATTTAATATACAAAATGATTAAATGTTATATGTTGTACATAGATACTTATCTATGTATTAACAGTATAAAGTGCAAGAGAATGCTGGACAGATACAGAATGGTTATTCCCTCTGGGAGGGAACCGGACAGGCCAGGGCAGGCAGGGACTTCAATATTATCAGTAATGTTTCATCCCTTTAAAAGTCCCAGAAGTAAATATGGCAAAATAATAATAAGCTGCAAGGCAACTAAAAATGAGTTTTTTGTATTCTCTTTATACTTTTGTTTTTTTAAATATACATATCATTGACAATTCAAAGAAAATGGAAAATTGGGCTTATAAGCTGTGCGAGTAAATACTTCTCGACCACAGCATATTCTCCTTCCATGTAAATCATTCCCGAAGGTGTCGTGCAGTTGCTGGACAACATCCTCACACCTTCCATGGGGCTGCCGAGGTCATTCCCTAAGGTCACACATGCCAAGTACCCTGCACATCACTGGGTGACGCCAACTAGGAGAGGAGCAGGTAACAGGCTTATTTTTGGAAAATATCCTTCTCACCAAACAACAGCATTAGGACTCCCTTGCAATAGTAGGAAATACGCTCCCACCTTGGTGGAGGATCTTGCCTGCTGTCCCCATCTCTTGGTACAACCACCCCCATTTCTTACTGAGTTCACAGGGGACACAGGGGAAGCAGCCCATATACCACAAGAAGCAACAGGTGCCCATGGTGCCACACTCTCGGAGAAGCCCTTGCATGAGATCGCCCTGTTCCCAGCCTAGGTTTCTCAGTTGTAAAACACAGGAGCTGGATGAACAGACACTCTCAGTCCCTTCCTGCCTGTAACATCCCAGTCCTACTCAGCTTCTTGACCAAAGGCTTTAGCAGGGGACACGTCTCAGGCAAAGGTTCAAACCAAGGTCAGGAACTGTGTGATGTGACAGCTCCTGTGGTCACTCCTGTTCTGTGGGGAGCGGATGTGCAGCTGCATAGAGAGTGACTGATGGTCACTGCCAAGTGAAAGCTTCTCTGGACAACGGAGGCACAGACAGTCTTTGTCCCACCCCCCACCCCATGCACATGTGGCATGCTTCTGCCAGCCACTCACACTGGAGTAAGGGCTCTTTGCCTTTCAGGTAGAGCTTAATGGCTTCTAACTGAGACAGATGACGGTGCTCAGGGTGCAGGTCAGTGTTGCAGTAGGACCTAAAAACAGGACAGAGCCCAAAACAAGAGTGTAGAAACATTGAGAGGTCAGGAAGACTGGGGGCAGAGCCCCAACAGCTAAAAATCAAGGAAGGCAACAGAACTGATGGTGAAGAAGGACTGATGAATTCTTACCATTCATCTGCCAAGGACACATCAGGATGTTCTAAGTCATGCAGGCCTGGAGGTAAAGGAGAAGGGGTACATGGGTTAGTGCTGCTCCCTCCTGTCTTTCTGCGAGCCTCAACTATTCTAGGGGATGTCTGTGAGGTGGGTGGGCTAAGGGTGGACATCTATCCCGAGGGAGCAGCCTGGCAGAGAGATTCAGACAAAAGGGACAAATTCTCTATACAGACACCTTTCTCCCCATCTCCACCTCCCTCCACAGCACTGCCACCTTGTTCGGCCCTTTAGCCCATGAAAATGTTAACCCCTTGCCAATAAATGGCATATCAATGAGTCCTTGGAGGGAAGCTTAACAGGGCATTTAGAAGCAGTGACCTTGGGGCCCCACATAGTCTGAGTAGGGAATTGGGCTAGGCCACTTAACTCTTGCATTATTAGTAGGTTACTTTACTTTTCTAAATGTCAGTATCTTCATGTTTGTGACAGGAATGATAATAATCTCTCCTGATGGATAGATGGCTATGAGGATGAATTATAGGGTGAATGGTACGAACTGTCAATGCTCAACTGTTTTTGACTAGCAAAAATTACTAGTTGTCATGGACCTTCAGTAAGTGAGTCATCTGTCTACTTAGGCAGCTAGAGGAGTTGGGCTTGCACAGTATCCAGACGCTTTTGCAGAATCCCCACACCACTTTAACTCTGTGCTATGATTTGGACCCAGCTTGTTCCCCAAAGGTGCATGTGTGGGATGCTGGTTAGCAGCGTGATGATACTGAGAAGCAGTAGATCTTTAAGAGGCAGGGCTTCATGGAAGGCAATTAGGTCAATAGAAGGAATTAATAAAGGTCTCACAAAATGGGCTCCCTGCTCTCTTGCTTCTTCACCTGCACAGGTGCTTCTTCTGCATGTGGTAATTTCCCTTTCCACTTCTCTGCCATGTTATGACACAGCTATAAGACCCTCTTCAGAGGCTGCCCAGGTGGGCTCACCAATCTTGGATGCTTAGCCACCAAAACAGTGAGCGAAACACAATCCTTTGTTTTGGAATGCACCTGCCCTTAGGTATTCCATGAGAGCAGAATTATAAGGGCCCCTCTGTGAGGGCAACTCTCTTTTCACTTGCACCTTGGGTCTCTTGACCCCCCACATATGGGTGGCCATGCACTTCTGAATGACACTCTTGGGCACTTTGATGCTGCTTACAGCCTGTGTCAGAAAGTCAGTTTTCTAAATGATTAGTAGTACCTCACCACACTCAGATCTCTAATTTCCTCCTTCATAAAGACATATGAAGTAAAGACAAAAATACTAGGCCCATCACAGAATCCTCTGTGCACTGGAGGATACATTAGATTGGACACAGGCCCTAGTACCACTGGTTGAATGACCATGGGAATATCACATGTACAGCACAGGTCATCCTGTACAACTCATGAACTCCACAAGATGGCTCAATGGGATCATGACTAATACCTACCATAATCAACCCATCCATGCATACTTTCTTCCCAGAATACTGAGTTACAGATGTCAATGCTATTTCTTAGGTTGTTATCCACAAAGCCCTCTAGACTGCATTTCATTGCCCCATGGATAGGACTGTGAAGAAAGATCCTTTTCTGTTGCTTGTTTTCTGAGGTACCTGAGGATATTTAATCATTCTTTAATTTTCTCACCTTTAACTTTAGTTCTTCTAACAAAAAAATCACATCTAGTGAAAACTGATAGTGCTGACGGTAGTGACATGGCTATAATTTATTACACAGTGATTTTGAACAAGGCAGATAAAAGAGAGATGTCAAGGGAGGGTCAGAAAAGACATAATTTGAACACACAGAGCTTCAGCTGCAGTAACAACTTCTACTTCTGAGCAAAGTCTACCTGTGCATCATCGTGGTAGTCTGTGCTGTGCCAAGCTACAAGAGAAGCCCTTCAGTCTGCAGGGACGCAGTCCCTACTGAACGACCTATACAAGTGGGTGCTGTCTCCAAAGAACTCCTTCCCTTTCCAAGAACGTGAGAGAACAATAATCATGCCATGGCTCTTAGAGATGACAGGATCCTCTCCTAGTTGCCTAAGGGGAAGAAGCTTTTCTCGGCTCCATTACTCAGCAAAGTTGGCAAGAGTGTAAGTCCTTTTATTTACACAAGACCAACAGGGAGAGGAAGATCTGACCTCATTTGTGTGGATAACCAGACACTCTCCCCCTTGCTGAGGATTCAGACTAATTTCTTGCATGGTGGTTATAGTTAGCTCTGAAATTCTCTCTGTGACTGCTTGCCCTGACATCTGTGCAACATACAGGACAAAGATAGTGACCAAAAAATGATCCAAAAGACAATGGAAAACAAGTGTGGATGGGGGAGAAGGAGGGAGAGAGGAAGAGGAAAGGAGTGAGGGACCAGCCATGTGCTGAAGATTCATTGAGAGGACAGACAGATGAGAAGCTAATTGTCTATTAATGGCTTCTCACTGTGTTGATCTGACCAGTAAATTACTCTTCAGATGTCCTAGACATGAATTTTCTTCTTTTATGGGCAATGATTTTCTCAGAGCCACATAGCCCATATGGTCAGAAAATTCTAGAAGTTAAAACATGATCCTTAAAAGAATAAATATGATTCAGAAAGAAAAAGAAATAGCTGGTGGGTGGGTAGGGATGTGGGTAAAAACGAGAATTAACTTCTGTCATATACTGGTACAAATTCCCCAATGTTGAGTGTGATTCTGAACTGTATATAAAATGTACCAATAAAGAATTCAATTTAAAAAAACCCATGATTCCCTAATTCTACTTTCTGAAGTGACTTGCCCAAACCCCAGCGTTACTACCTGTTCCCTCCTGTGAGTGTTTGGGAAGAGAGCCTACAAATCTGGCCCTGTGGTGGACAAACACGGGGTTTTCTCAGTTTACCGTGGGTCCTTCTACTCTATCTGTCCCATAAGATCTCACAGACACTTGGCAAACAAAACCCAAGCCTGTGAAACAATGTAGAGGCAATCAGCAGTAAACCAGAAGACTACCTACTGAACCGGGCACCTTAGGGACCACTGCTTTCATTCTTCACTCCCTGCTCTGTCTTGTGAGTGAGCCATGGGTAGTCTAGCTTTTCACCGCAGTCATGTGTAACCAATTTACATTTGGCTAGAACCAACCTTGCTGCTGTCAGCTATCCCTCCTGCCTATGCCCAGAAATGCCACTGGCCTGGTCCAGCTTTTCTTCATGAAGATGCAAAGCGTAATGCCCACTTGAGAAGGACCACTCTTTTTTTTTTTTTTAGATGGGGTTTCACTTTGTAGTTCAGGCTGGCCTGGAGCTCACTATGTAGCCCAGGCAAGCCTGGAACTCAGCAATCCTCCTGCCTCTGCCTCCCAAATGCTGGGATTACAGGGCTGAGCCACCATGCCCAGCATTGTGGGGTATGGTGCTGATTGCTGGTGGGCGTGAGTCACCATGCCCAATATCATATCATTATATGTGGTTACCAGGATCGAACTAGGGACCTTGCGCTTGCTAGGCAGGTGGTGGAACCACTGAGCTAAATCTCTGGCCCAAGGAGGACCACTCTTAAGAGGCCATGTCCACTCCTCTCTCTGAGCTTGTGACAATGGGAAAGCCAGCTCTGAACGAGTGAGTTGGTGGGAGGTGAAAAGGACACTATAGTTGAGGGACACCTAGTTGCCTAAGAGCCAGGACTGCCAGGAAACAGGGAAATGCAGGGCTCAACCACAAAAGACTTTGGCTTCCAGATCTTTGTTCCCAGTTTTTCCTTCCTGAGCTTGTGTTTTTTAATTGCATTTTTCCTGCTACTGAATTTTGTGTACAAAGAGAATACTGCTGGTGCATGATTCTCATGAGTTGCCTTGACAACTCTGTGGGTAACAGTACAATGCAAGTTAAATCATGTCCAAGGCTATCACTAGTTGGGGTCCCCACCATTCAGAAACCCAGGAAAAAAACAAGAAAGATTGGTGGGCAATAGGCTTGGTCAGAAGGTTGGACAGCGAACGAGTTCTTCAGGGAACTCCTAGCTGCCTCAGGTCCTCTCCCTCCCGGGGCAGGGCAAGACAAGAAAAGGCCATCTTTTACCTTCCTCAATGGTCACGTTTCCTCGGAAAAAATACTTCCCATGTCCTCTGGAGAGCGCCACACCTAAACTGTGCAGAGAGACAAAGCAGACCTTGGAGTCTATGGCACGGACTAGAACAGACTCGCGGGCTGACATTTTTTTTTTTAATTTTCCATTTTCACATTTTCATTTCATGTCCTATAAACAATCTTTCTAACAGTTTACTTTCAAAACCTCACTGATTATAGTGGGTGTTGGTTTCTCTTAGGCTTAAGCAGCTGCTTCAAAGTCATTTCTGATTGGAAATGCCAGCAGCAATTGGCTGGCCTCGTGTTTTCAAGACTTAAGGCAAACAGCTCGGCAGGCCAGCGAGCCCTTGTCTTGGAGTCCGTCCCAGGGCCCTGGGCCCCGCTCCCTGCTCACACCTCACACCTCTACATGCAGCACAGATGGGTCTCCCCACAACCTGGAGTCTGGGCCGAGGGAAGGCTTCCCCGTTCTCCAGGGTGAGGCGGGACCTTCCACGTCCATCTGTACACCACCATATATGGGGTGCAGGCTTTGCAGGCCAGGCCTCACCCTACTCTGACAGGCTCCCCACACTCTCCCTGGCTGGATTTAATCTCTTTCTGTTTTTGCCTACAGTCAGAGACTATGTTTTTAAAGTGTAGTCTCTTCATTTGGCGAAACCACTTCACAGCTCATGTGTTCGCCGATTGCTCCGGGTTCCACATGGAACCCGCCTGTGATCCCTGGCAGTGGATGACAGTGACGCTAGAGTCTATCTGCAGATTCATCTATAGACTGTAAACTCTCTCTCCTCAGTTCTGGGAGACACCAACTCAGGAACACGAAACTGCCCTACGAGATAATTTTTTTCACAAAATATGTTACAAAACTAATATAACAGTGGCAGGAGCTTTGAGGGTGCTACACGTGCGTCTGAAAGCAGGCCATGATGAGGCAAAACCATCCTTCAAGATGGTGACAAAGAGGGACCAGGACTCCAAGGCACACAAGCACAGGAGGACAGCTTGGACAGGTCACACGGAAGTACGACACGGAGGGGTGGAATGCTACCTCCACGTTCGGAGGATTATTTTGTGGTCATGAAAGAGAAGGCGAAGTGGAATCAGGAGGCAGCACGTCAGATGGTTGAGGACCCGGGTCACCCTCCGAACCGGTCCCCACCCTCCGTGGGAATCCCCAGAGCTTTTGCTGGCGATGCGATTCAGAGCCACAGGAAAAGGAGGGAATTCTCGGTGAGCCTCAACCATCTTCCCCCTTCTGGAAAGCACAGGCAAAGGCAGCCTGGGAAAAGCCCCTTCCTCACTCTTTCCGGCCTTTCGGCAGGGTGTGCGTTATCTTCAGGTGATGAGCTCTGAGCGCGCCCGCTTTGCACACACACACGGATGGGTCTGATGGAATGTCCATGGATTATGGTCAGCTCTACCTGAAAGGAGTACCCTTGATGTCTGTATAATAGTAGTCATTTGTCATCACCAAAACCCGTTTCTAGATTGAAACAAAAAGACAAGTTGTAGAGAAAAGAAAACACGGTTAGTCTGTGAGGTGACATTTTCAGAAATCAATAAAAATAAATGGGCGCACTGTGGTCAGGTTAACAGTACTACATGAATCTTGTTTGAGATAAGTAAAGACAAGAGAAAAATGATCTCAGCGAAAGATATTTGTTCCAGATAGAGCTTTCAAAGCTAATTTTTCATAGAGGTTTGGTTTAAATTAAGCAGCAAGAATGTTAGAGAAAAAATGTACCCCTTTGTCCACTGTCTTCTTCACTTCCATGGAAAACTTCCCGGTTTTTCGATTCACCATAGCATTTCTTAACTGTAGGGGTAAAAGGGAAAATATGAATGTTAGCTCTTCCCTGGTTTCCACGCTGCCTCAGTATGTCATGTGCCCGGGGTGAGAGCACAGTGATGGCTGGCATGAAGCAGAAATACAACCGGCGCAGACCTCGGAGCTTTCTCAGGCACAGGCCACAGCTGTATGTGGCCCTCTGACCTGTGTATGATGGAGCTTCCACAGAATAAACACCCACCTGCTCTTGTGCATGGAGACAGGCTAACCACAAGAAACCAATGACATTCCACTTCAATCCGGGATGCTCTGGCATCCTCTGGACAATAGTAACAAAACAGCCCAGACCATACAGATGAAGGAAGAATCAGAGAATGAGCTCTAAGCAAACCACTATGAAACTCCAGAAGTAAGAGTGGCTCCAGGGAAAAGATATGTTTTTGAAACGGGTATCAATTTGTCACGAAGAAGTCACTCTTCAAAAGATAATCAAGTTAAAGATGTTTTCCTACCCAGTCATTTTGTTCTGTTTTGTTTTTTTTTTTTTAGGCTGAACACGTGAGAGACAGGGATTAATTTTTTTAAAGCACGAATCATCTTCAAATGCCTGCTGAGAATTCTTGGCCAGTTAATGGTCTTGCTGACAGGGCAGTGGAAAGGGGCAACTCTGTCTCTGATTTTTGGACACCCCGTCTAGGATCAGGGGACCTGGTGCTCCACCCCTGCCCTGTTGACTTCATCTAATTACACGTGGCCCTACCATGAGTTCAGAGGAGGACAACAGACATGGTGACGATAGACATGCCGTCAGGGGCACCAGGAGGACCGGGCAAGGAAGGTCATTTAATGGGATCTGAGCACATGCTGACGTCACCGCCCACTGGGACAGAGCTCTTTCCTGTCCCGTGCCTTGATTCATCTCCGCTCCCCTCTTCTCTCCTTTGAGGACGCTGAGTAAGATCTGGTCGACAGAAAACCATCACGCTTGCAAGCAACCTAAACTTGTGTCTGGCTGTCTAGATCTGGGTTCGCACCCCCACTTTCTATGTGAGAGAGTTAAAGTAGAACTTCTAGCTGGAAGCATATATAAAATGAAACATATATTTTACTCTAGAAATTTTTTTTCAACGACACATAATGGGCATTTCTGGAAATATTTTCCCATTTTAACTTTTGTGGTTTTGGATAGGGAGAGCTGGTCCTAATTAAGTCTACTTTCTAACTTTTAAGAACGGTTCCATTTATCTCTAACGTGGTTTTCATTTTTCTTCTTTCTGGGGCCTGCCTAAAGCCATTTGGGACCTTCCTCTCTCACACTCCCCAGGCAAGCTGGAGATGAGGTGAGGCTCTCTGTGCCTCAGCACCCCGAAGCGCACAGGGCCAGGGCAGACCGAAGGCCGGGCTCACAGATGCTTCTGGAGGGAGAGGCTGAGACGGTCTCGCTTCACCCCTTAAAAATAAAAACAGGTTCTACTTAAGTGCGCCTAAGCTAAGGCTCAGCACTGCAGGACCTCAGGCAAATCGCTTAGCTCCCCTGTCACCCATGTCCCCCGGCGCACAGAGGAACCGGCGGCAGCGCCTCTCCCACAAAGCACCTGCCTCAGCAGGCAGCAGGGTCAGTATCTGGCAGGGCGCCCGGTCCACTCAGTCCGCATCGCGTGTCCTCCTGTCGCCCCAGCATCATCACGCCACGGTCATCGCCGTCCTCCTCGCCTCCACTCAGGGCCAGAGAACATCCAGCGGGTTAAGGAGTTAGGCTTTGAGCTTCCATCCTCACGACACAGACGCCCAGGCTCTAAACCAGGGATTTTCAAAGCCCGGGGACCGTGACCCATGTAAAACGTCCCTTGCGCCGGAGATGTCCGCTGTCTCTACTTGAGGAGAGCCCGTCGCTTGTCTCGCCTTCGCGGCGGCCCCGAGTGGCCTCTGTGCCTCTCCATGCCCCCCCAGGCTGGAGAAGGCTGCCCTGTGCACTGGTACAGGCCGGGAAGGAGGCCCCGAGCTCCGAGAGCAGAGGGAGGACGTCAAGGTGCAGGCTGGCCAGACACGGAGCCGCCGCCCTCGGAGCGCTCTGGCTCAGGTCTCCCTCTTTCTGTGGGAGCCGCCCCTGCGCAGAGACTCCCAGAGCTCGGGGACCCCATCAGTTGCTGGAACAGCTGAGGCCCCCGGATTCTCACGAAACACACATGCCTGACAGAGGCTATTCACTGAAGTCTCGCAGTATGCAGGGCACCAGTTTTAAAATCCTCAACATTATTTTTGAAGGTACAATTATTATCCCTGTCTGACAAGGGGGGAAACTGAGGGATGGGGTAAGAAATTTGCCTAAGGTAATAACCTTTCTCCCTCAAGCTTTTAAGCTCTGCTTCTCAAATCAGGACAAAATGTACTTAGATGATATGGAATATTTTAGCATTAATATTAAAATTAGGTTTTGTTACTTCCAGATTTCTTTTAATCAAAGAAAAACTTAAAAATTAACCATGTCCAAGTGTGTGGTTTTTACATCCCAGCAAGTACTTCTACAAGCTCTAAGCACCTATAATCTGGGGGGACAGGAAGGTGTTTCTGTCATTGCAAGGGGAGGACGGAGGGTTTGGTGATTTTCTTCTCAAGACATTGCCAGTGAGAATACAGCACTGCAGAGCTGAGATGTTCCAGAAATGTCACTTTATTAGGGCTGCTGAGGCTCAGGAAGGGACATAACCTGCCCAGAATTAGACAGTAAGTCAGTGGCACCCTGTGTTCCCACAGGGCACAGGTACACAGAACGTAGGCAAGAGTAAGGGGGAGGGGTAGCTGTGTAGGGGTCTCCCCAACAAGGGCAGGAAGGATGTGGCTGATGGTGCGGCTCAGAAAGGGCCACTGCTGGGCTTTACAACAGTGAACAACTGGAAAAATGAACGTGTCCCGGCAGAGCGAAGTTCAGCGTGCCCATGTGTCAGCACATGACACAGGCATTAAACATCACACGCACGATATCCAACTGAACCCACAGTCAGAGAGGCCAGTCAGGACGTCAGTGATGCAGGGCATTGTTATGTGAGTCGGCAGAGGCCAAGACTAGCGGGGGTGACGACAGCAGACCGTGAAGCCAATCTCGCCGCAGTGTGGTCTGGACGCGGAGAGGAAAGGTCCCTCAGACGGGAACCGCAGGCCGGTTGCCATGCTCGAGCCCTGGTCTCGGGGTCCACTCTGCCCTTTCCAGGCGCTTTGTGCCTCACCAGAGCCCCTGGGACACCCACTGACTCGTCCGTGGCGCTGAAGCTGAAGCACCTAGCAGCACGTTACAGCTGCGGGCCGCACCCCCGTCCCACGTGAGCCTGCTGTGTCCTTCCCAGGCAGAGCTCCTCGGGAGACCTCCCACAGGCCGGTGCCACCTTAGCTCCTTCCCCTAATGGTGGCTCCTTGTCCACAGCGGGGCAGGAGCCTCAGCTTTCCCACTGCTGAGGTGGCCTATAAATGGCATAGCACCTGGCTAAGCCGGCAGAGTAGGGGAGAGCAGATTCGGCGGGTAAGCAGCTGGTCATTCTCAAGCCGGCATTCAGTCAGCACAGGAGGACACGGGGGCACAAACCGCTCTCACCCAACCCACCAGTCAGAACCTGAGAGTGAGCTGTGCTTGGCTTGGGGCTCAGGGTTTAAGCAGGAGTTGCAGGGACAGTAGAGAGGGTGAACAATACATCCAATCTGCAGATGAAATTCTCGGATACGCCGCAGATGAGGAGGTGTATGGGGCTTTGGGAAGAAAAAGCTCTGGCGGAACTTCTCATGAGTCATCATGGGGAGAAGAAATGTGGGCTCACTGGGGGGCAGCAGTAAAAGACTCCCATGGGAGTAGATGGGCTGTTAGCTGGATTGGAGGGAGAGCCTATGGGGCAGTGTCCAGGACACCATGTCCATAGCTACTGTTTAGCCGTCTGCTCTGCTCTCTTATCCTCAGGGGAGGGCGACCCATCTGCTGCCCGGCACTGAGACAGTCTTTAAGGTTTGGACTCTTCCACTTCTGCTCAGTGTCTTTCCCGGATCCAGAGGACAGCGTGTGGCTGTGAGGCTGGGCCTCCCTGAGCCAAAGTCCATGCCAGGCACCCTCGGACCATCTCATCCACTCTCTGTCTCAGTTTCCTTGCCCGTAAAATGGAGATGGCAAAACCCACATTCTGTGGGATTTTAGTGAGAAATCTGTGAGCTCATGTCGGCACAGCACTTAGAACAGTGCTGGCCCGCGGGAAGAGCTCTATGTACGGTAGTTACTATTACTTACGTGAGTTTTCTCTATTTATAGAAATACTCATGCTCGCTTTGGAAAGTTTGGTAATGACTAAAGTGTAACAGAAACAAAACAGAAATCACCCTCAATGTCCTTGGCCATCTCCAGGAATTTATAACCAGAAGATAAACACTATTTTTACAGATCATTTCTCCTTCCCGGAGCTGGTTCTCTCTCGTGGTTCTGGTGCATCACACATTTTGAGGTCCCCTCCTGCATCTCACGGGCTCCCCGAAGCCCTGCTGTCCTCCCTGCACTGCTGCCACATCCCCTAACTCATCCCTGCACAACACACACTACATGGTATGCGTTTCCCTTCTCACAGATCATCTTAATCTGAGCCAGTCTCTTCCGCACGGGTGACAGTGATCTCACACCGATTTTGGAAGGATGCGGCAAGCTGCCTGAGAGAAGTAGGATCCTCCTTTTAAGATCTCTCCAGATATTCTGCTATTTTCTCAGTGGGCTTGGCTAAGGGTCTTTCCCAGATCTGGCTCCGTGGATGGACATACAGAATGCTGTGAAGAGTTCGCAAAGATGCCTCGTATAGACTACAGAATCCCCCAATGACGGGGGTGCGAACTTCCAGGAGACAAGGGTGACTCGAGTTTTTCCAAGTCAAACATATCGATAGTGGCGGGATTCATATTTCGAATGCAGCAGGCTCGCAGCCTCCGCAGAAGGAGGGCGCTGGGCTGGCTCGAGAGGTGGGAACGCAATCTTGAAAGTTACAGGCAGGTGAAGACCACGCAAGGGAATCTGATGCCTGCAGCCTATGTGAGGAGGGAACCGGGTGAGGGGATAAAAGGCATTTCTGAACCACGATGAGTAAAAGGAAATATTCGCTCACTGAAAGTGTGCCGGGGCACCGGGGATGGCTGGAGTGAGCCAAGTAATAGATCTCGTCCAGAAGCACGTGCAGGAGAAGCGAGGACGCAGGCTCCGTGACCAAGGGAGGCGGAGGCGGAGGCGGAGGCGGAGGCGGAGGCGGAGGCGGAGGCGGAGGCGCAGGCGCAGGCGCAGGCGCAGGCGCAGGCGCAGGCGCAGGCGCAGGCGCAGGCGCAGGCGCAGGCGCAGGCGCAGGCGCAGGCGCAGGCGCAGGCGCAGGCGCAGGCGCAGGCGCAGGCGCAGGCTCCGCGGCCGGGTGTGGGGATCCTGGGGGAAGACTGCACAACCGCGCTTGCGTCCTCCACACCAGCTGGGACGGAAAGGCGAAGGTGTGAGGGGCACAGCAACGGGCAGGGTCACGCCCTCCGGGAAAGGCAGTGGAAGGATTCCGTGAGGTTGGAACAAAACTCAAGCATCAGATACGGTGAAGAGGAAGAGAAGGAGGAGAACGGAAGTTTCCTTTCAAAGACTCATAGGGCACATTAACACCATGAGTCCATGGAGCGAGGACATTTCTCCATGAGAAGGTAAACTGAGGACTGATGATGATGAGAGAATATTCTCACTGGCAATGGCTACTGCTCACAGAAAGCTCCTACATCCATACAGCTGTGTACGCATTTTTGCATCTTTCAATATACACACTAATATGTTCAGTTCTTACAACAGATTGAGAGGCAGAACAGTCACCACCATCTCATTGGGGTGTTATGGTAAAAAGCCCCACAGGAAACAAAAATGGCCCTGAGGTGCAGAGGTCCTCCTTGCTCACTGGAGACAAAGGGCCGGCGGTGAAGGTGGGCTCGGTGCCCTGGCCCCCTGGATCCTTGCAGCTGCCCAGGGGCAGAGTAGGTACAGGCCGAGGCAGAGACCCAACAGGAGCCTGGTGATGGGGCCCAAGGCATAAAGACACATAGGACTCTGCCATCCTTGGACCTGAGCAGATGTGACACCACACGTCAGGCACATGGGGAAGAGAGGGCCGAAGGGGAGCCAGCTTCTGTCAAATGGTGATGCTACTCTGTCCAAACTTGGGTTTACCTAGACTTAGTGCAGACAAAGAAGGAAACAGGTTAGGTTCCTCCGACAGACCTGACTCTTGCATTCTGCAGGAGAAGAAAACAGACTTATGCAAGCTGAGACGGGCTAGGGAACAAAGGATGTGAGAAGAAGGAATGAGGCTGGCCCAGGTTCCAGAAGAGAGGACCCAGCCAGGGATTCCAGGGGTTCTCAATATCACCCTGGGGAGCGGGACCGAGGCACAGGTGGAAACGATGCTGACTTAGAGATGCAGAGGAAGGAAGGAGCCCTGAGGGGTGGGGCTGTAGCACTGGGGGAGAGGAGCTGCCTGTCACGCATGAGGCCTGGGCTTGATGCTAACAAGAAGGTACCCCAGACACATCTGGGAGGGTGGGGCAGAGAACAGAGGCCGGCAGAGACACTCCATGGAAGGCAGACGAGGAAGCCCACACACCTGGTGTGTTACGATTTAATTAAGGGTCTCGGCCTGGACCCACATCAAGGCAGCGTGTCTAACACATCTGATTTATTGAGGAAGTAACAAGAAGACTTGAAGGGGTTATATCACGGGCAGGAGACACGCTTCAGGTGCAGTCCCGGTGGCTGACAGTGTGCACGAAGGAAGCATGGTGTGTAGCTTCCTGAGGCGGGAGGGAGCAGTACGGGACACGGGGCAGGCAAAGCCCTGGGCTGCTCTTACGGAATAAGGAATGCAACGCTGAGGTCCTCCAGGTTGTGTTGAGCCTGCCTGACTGGGGGATCCCCAACTTCTAGGTGGGCAGGGCCTCCTGTGTCCAGCTGGGACCTGCTGAGGGTGGCAGGTCGCATCCCCGCTCCGGGAGGGGACCGAGAAACGAGCTAAAGAGGACTGGGTGGGATGTTGCGGCAGCCTGTTCAAGCGGGTGGGGGCGGGGCGCCGTTACACTCCGAAGGCGGCGAAGAGGCCCAGCGTCTCCACATCCCGCTGGTGGCTGGGGCTCCAGCCAGCTCCGGAGACAGCTCAGTTCAACAGAGCTCCCTGCTCAGGAGACTTGAACCACTCACCACATCATCTCGGTCTTCCCACTCCACCTCAGAGAGGTCAACGCTGCTGTAGTTAGGTTTCCTTCGCTTTTTTCCTTCTTCATACTAATGTCAGGCAGGAGAGAAAGAATAAGAGAAAGATCATGAGATCATCAGTCCGGACAGTATTCCCCCGAGTCCTGGCAACTGTGAGACCTCAAGGGTGACCTTTCTGGATTTTAGTAACAGGCACATCAAGGCGCTATGATGGAAACCTTGGCTCCAAACTGGGGAATATGGAAATCAAGTCTCCATGTCATATGGATTGACCTGGTGGACTTTTTGCCCTAAGACAACAAATGAGAGGAAAGCTCTTCCTCTCTTGGGTGGTGTCCCAGAGCGCACAAATCACCTTTGCGGCACAGTGTGTGTCATGTGTATGGACTTCTGTCCTGTCCTCTGTGGTAGAAGTCCCTTGGCTTCAGACTTCCCTTATGCCTGGCTGGGAAATGAAAGCACTGATCTTCGCTGCTGGCCATGGGCTCCACACTCTGGTGCACAGATGCACAGAACCTGTGTGCTATGACCCTGACCATCGAGGCACTGAGCTAGGTACGTGGCTACTTCACCTGGAGTACATGTGGGCACTGGAACCCAATGCCAGACTCCATGGCCATCAGGACATTTCTCTGGAAAATCTGATGAGAACATTAATAACTGAGGAAGTGGTTTCAGTTTCTTCCCTAAATCACTGGCGTTAGTCACCCTGCAAAACCTACCATTTTATCAACCGGACATTCTTGTGTCTGGATGTTCACGCATGTTGAGGCTGTTCGTGCTGTTTGTTGGGGTGTATATATGATAGGAAAGTCTGCCCTCTGCTGCAGGCTGAGGATAAGCAATCCTTTCATAAGTTCAGAGAATAAGATTTATTGTATAAATGTCATATATATGTATATATATTTATATTTGATTTTTTTGCCGTCATCTCTAGATAGATCATCTTTCTATTGAATGGTAACATCCTAAGTGGGATGGAGAATCAGCCTATGTATTTTCAGTCCCCAGAACCACAAGTTACTGTTTCAGCTACGGTAGATGCAGGTGCTGAAGGTATGCCTGGCACAAAGGGCGAATCATGCCAAAGTGTGGATGCAAACAAGTCTAATCTGCCTCCTGTGGCTCCTCGCTCCCAGGGGCCTGAAGAAGAGATTCTGTAGGGCTGCAGGAGCAAACAGGGCTGAGTCTCTTTCCAGAGGGCTTTTCCTCCAGGCTGACTGCAGTTTCTCTGCAGTGCCCTCCTCCTCACCACAGAGGCCACCACGGCTGCCTTTGAGAGGCTCTCAGTGCCATCAACCAGGCTCCCACTCTTCTTTCCAACTAATGATGTGCAGGACATCAGATCCACCATGCATGAAGAGGAGGGGAAGGAGCTCTTTCCCCCAGAAGCTACTGCGAACCATGGTGAGGTAGCAGTTGGATCCTGTGATGAGAAGTCCCCGTGTGCATCCAAGTTCTACCCCAGGAGAATCAGGCTTCCTCGGAGCAGAGAGGAAGGCAGCAAGGTCTCTTGGGGTTGTTGGCATAGCCAGAACTGACGGCAGAGATGCTAGGGCTCAGACTCATTTTGGAGGTACTCATTTATTCCATACATTTTTATGGGGTACCTCCAAAATGCAAGGCACTGAAGACACAAAGTCACTGATTTGGCATTTGCTTCTTTCCCAAGGACCTACTTGCAGTATCTGCCCTTAATTCTGCTTCTTGCCTATCACATACTTGGGAAAATAGGCTCTAACAATTTAAGTAACAAATTAAATAACAAGTTAAACCACTGTGTGTAGTTGGTATACACAGCAGGGACAGTGCTTCCTCTACCACTAGCTGCCACCCAAAGTGCCAAGCCTCGTGTTACTTCAGCCACAGTGACAGACATTTAAAAACACCTCCAGGTCCAGAGTAGCAGCTATGCCGTCATCCTTCGAGAAAGCGTCCACATGTTTTTTTAAAAGGAGAAAGAGCAAAGAGCACCGTGGCTTTGCCAGTTCGTGCAGCCCAAGTCACACGAGACACGTGACTCTAAGCGTGGTATCTAGATGCTCCTGTCTCCCTCGTCAGGGGTCCAGAAGGACAGGCTATAACATCCCTACAGTAAAGTGGTTGTGAGGAGAAATAAGATACTGTGTAAAAGAGCAGTGCATGCCAAAGTAACTCCCAACATGCCCGCCTGACAGAGAGCTGCGCATCATTGTGAGGACAGGCCTCTGGCCTAGGAGGGGCCGGCAGCTCTTTTCCTTGAAAGAAAGGACACTCATCAATTCTGCCAGTCCTGTTCTGCACGCTATAGGTGTCTGTGGAGGTGGTAGTGTCAAACCAAATGTATATATTAGCGTCTTTATTTTTACTGTTTTAAATGAATGACTTTTCAATTATATTTATATAAAGTAGTCACAAATTCTGGTGCTCTAATGATTATTTTGGAGCATCTGATTTATGAAACACCTCACCACGCACAATATAGAATACTTTGAGCAAAGATGATCTCTGAGCCTCCCACTCCCGCAGAAAGAGAAGAGTTAAGTTTCCATCCCCAGGCCAGACCTCCCTTTTCCCACTGTGCTCTGCCCTGGGACACAGCTCCAGGCCCCCTAGCTTCGTGGCTCCCGATCTGTGGAAGGAGCTAGTTAGGAGAGTGGGGACTGGATATAGCCATTGTTAGTCTAGCTATAATCTGTAACTTCCTTTGAAAATGTGATTAACGCATTGCAAATGATTTTCCAAAGATTTGTAAACAGACTTGGAGATCTACAGGTAGGTTTGTAGTTTTTTGGTGCCTGTTTTATGAAAAAAAAAATGTAGAGGGGAATTTAATAAGGAAAGAAAATTTGTTCTATGAAAGACTTTGAGGTGGAGCTTCAAATAAAGGCCAGATGCAAAAGGGAATGGTGAGCCACAAACAAACCTTCAGCTCTGGAGGGTGGGATGTGAAGGTGTCTGTGTGAGGAGGAAATGGAGGCCAGTGGGCGCTTGCCTGCAGCTCAGATTGCTTGGGGGACCAAATAGCTTCGGTTTGGAAGCTCAGTGAAATAGGCCACGGAGATGGTCACATGGATTTAAATGTCTTTGTTTCTTCCGAGTTCCTTGGAAAGGCCTAGGGAATCCTTCGCACATACCCACGCAGCTCCCATGGAACATACAGGGTGCGAGCTGCTTCACGCTGCCCACGGGAGGAAGGAGATGAGGAACCCACATCCAGGGGGATGAGATCTGTACCGGCACAGCGCCCTCAAGAGGAGGAACATGGCTAAGGCCAGAGACGGGCTGGCTGGTGATGCTGCCTCCCACCTCTTGTGAGGCCCTGGTTGCCTCTTCTCCCCAGGGGTGAGGAGGCCACTTGAGAAGAAGCCCAGCATCCCCCTGCACACATCGTCCCTTCTCCCACTCACCCACTCAGCCCCCCATTCACCTCCACACTCCCACATCCCACTGGACAACAACACTGCGAAGATGCCGTGCCTGAAGCGGGCTCTGCACCCTGGGGAGGTGCAGAGAGGCTGCCCGGGGAGGATAAACCCTGGGCCCCCAGGCCTCGCTCACCACTCACAGCCAGGGAATCAGGAAGGGTCAAGAAAGGCCGGTTAGGAGAGTAGTGACAAGCGAGGGCCCCGGCTTCAGAGCCGAATTCCCATCAGTCCCGTGTGCTACATGCCCAGGGCTGGCTGCACACATCTTTCCCCCTCATCTTCCTCATTGGTAAGACGGCGGTAATGAGCTCTTGGCTCACAGGGCTACAGTGAGAGGCAAAGGGGAGTGAAAGTGGCTGACCAGAGAGCTGAGGATGTGTCACATTCTGACAAACATGGTGGAAACCTCACTGGCACCAGGGCCTGGTGGCGCCTGACGCTGACTTACTACATAGGGCCACCCCGGCTCACCGAGCTCATCCCCAGGGTGAGTGCTCCACACTGGCACGATGGTTCTCTACAGCATGACCGCTGAACAGTCTTCTCTCTTTGTCTCTTTTCTTTTCCTTTTTTCCCCCTCCATTGTGGTTGTGGGCAATGAGCTTATCCCCAGCCTGTTTTACATTGTGAGACTGAGCTTGCTAAATCACTGAGCTGCCTGTGCTAGGCTCAGTCCTGTGACCATCCTGCCTCAGCCTCAGAGCTAGGTTTAAGGAGGCCTTAGAGCGTGGCTTGTTGGTTCACTCTTTTCAAGGTCAAAGTGAGGGCCACAGGCCTGTGGCAGAGTGAGGCGCCTCTGCCTAGAATACGGCGGGTGAGCTGTTATCTTGCCAGTTGTGAATGTCACCCTTAGTGCCCGATTCGAGGAGGTGGCCATGGAACAAAACACCCGCGGTCCTTGTGAGCCTCTGCTCTCCTGGAGTCAGCAGCAGGGACTCTAAGTGTCACAAACTAAACGGCCTGAGTAACAGTTTGTCCTTATTTCTTTTTTTTCTGATTATCCACATAGTAACTGTTTAGAGAAGAAATTTTTCGAAATGATGAAGAGTACAAAAAGAAAATGAAAAGATGTTGTCCTTACGTCCACGGTACAGGGATCACCACTTGGCATTCTTCTGTCTTTCCCCATGGTTAAAAATAAAAGTACTTTGAAGCTGTCACCACTTTCAGTTTTCAAAGTGCATTGTTCTCCAAAAGGAATTTATAAAATGTAGCAACCAATCTGTTTTGCTTTCCAAATGACCGCCTCTGGGACAGCGGGGAGCCCCACCCCCAGCTTCCTATCGCTAACCTTTCTGTATGGGACACGGTGAGTATTTTATTTAACTCCCACAAGTCCAAGTGAAGGAGAATCACCTCACAGTGGGGGAACGCTGAGCCAGGTGGTGCTCGCTTTGTGAGCTGGATGACAGCCCGTGGAACCGAGTCACCCCAACTCGGCCTGGTCTCCATGCCTCCCTTCAGGTGGTCTCCTGTGCGCCAGCTGGTCCTGAGCTCCGCGGCCATCACGACCAAGACTGTGCGGTAGGTCTGTTAGCGGTCATGGAACCACGTTGGAAATCAAATCCCAGCAGCCACCTCGTGTAGGATATACTGGACAGCAGTGGATGAGAGAATAAATTGCAGCTCACGAAGGATGACGTAGGTTGAGGGACTGTGAGGAGATATATATACAACACCCTGTGCTCAGTGGACAACATCTTTTTCCTTGGCGTCCCTCTAGGTACCTGAGTCTATCACTTTAGCTATGATTTGCACCGAAATCATGTTGGCTCTTTAGGCGATGTGACTGTAAGAGCCCAGGCTTCTCCAGACGGGACATACGTATGGGTGACACACCTAGGACACCAAGAGAGAAGTTCTGATGACTGCATTCAGGATGGAACCCTACAAGTCACAGGCAGAGGAGAGGCCCAGACATCCCACCAGGAAGCAGGGCTGGGAGGGCGAGCCTGCCCCATAGGGTGGCAAGGAGAGCCGGGCATGTCCAGACAGCCAGCCTTTTCCGTTCTCTGAAAGGTGCTATGCTCTTATTAATGTTTTTAAGTGTCTCAAAGATGAAAAGTTCTACATGTTCTCCTGGTATGATTATAAAATTCTTTTGATTGCTATAAAACTAAAACAACTTGGGTGTTGTTTTTTCAAAAAATAATTAACAGGCTGCTTTGAAAATCCAAATGACCTTTATCTTCATCAGTGGCTTCCAAGTAGCTGAGTAGCCGTGAGTCATACACTGTGTGGGGGGAGGTGGCCAAGCCCCACCCCTGCTTTGTAGGTCAGATGCTGACTGACTATACCATGGCTGGATTCAAGTTCGCAAGAAGTCGGCCTACAGTCCACAGCGAACTACTCACAGAAATTAAAATATTACTCAGGTTGGGGCAGGAGGAACCATCCAGGCCAGCCAGGGATGGACGATAGCAACTCTGGAGACAGGAACAGAGAGGCAGTGCCAAGCCTGCTGACCTAGGCAAAGAGCGACACTAAGAAAAGACTGTGCTCAGCAAAGAGGAACAAAGAACGCAGAGAAGTGGCATCCAAAACAGACGCATAGTGGCGCCATCAGGACACTTATTCTGATCAGTTTGGTCACTGAGACAAAACCCAGTGAAATCTCCTGGATAAAAGGAAAGAGGCAAGACAGACTTCGGAATAAATGATGAACTTTCAAATGGTTCCTGGGTATGGAAACGAACCCAATTCCAAAGCCAATTTTATAGAAGCTTTCAGACACCACTGTGTCATTAAGAGATAATATCTAGGGTAACAGAAAGCCTCTATAATTTGAAAGTTTATCTGTGATATCTAGCAAGTCACCTTAAGGGAAAAAATTACAGAACTTTACTTGTCATTATTGCACTGCAGAGTTAACTATAGCAGAAGACTCCAGCATAGGCGAAACTGTCAGACTTGTAAATAGGGGCTGTCATCAGGCATGACAAATGGATTCTGACAGACAGTGAATTTCCTTTCTCACTGAAGGGAGTTCAGAAAACAGGATCAGTCAATACCGTAACAAGTTGCGCTGGCCTTGGCGAGGCTGTGGCGAACCGTTCACCAGCCAGCACGTACTTTGAGTTGTTGCAAGTGACCATCTCCTGTCGTCCCCTTTCTGAAAGCTTCCCCACTCAGTCACTAGGAAGGGGACTTTTACATGGCACTCACAACAGGGAGAGCTCTTAAAGTCCAGCTTTCCTTCTAGGTTAAATGACACGAGTCAAATCTGTCTGTGAGGTGGTGAGGGATGCTGAGGACAGAGAAAAGGATCCCTCCTGGCAAACCAAAGCAACTGCCATACTTGACAGATACCAGTGATAGCAGCAACCTCAGTCAAGATACCGCGTGGGTCTCTGTCACATGTGTATTTGTGAGAGTGTGTGGGGTTTTATTAGGGAGTTGCCTGGAATGTGAGCTTTATTTTAATTCATTCTGCTTCCTAAACTGTTAAAGACATTTGTGAAGGGACAGAAAATACAGAGGAATATGTTTTGGTGGTCACCTCACCTGTGACATTTTCTGGACCTTTCCAGCGCAATATCCTTTCTCATTTGAAGTAGTTCTTATTCGTCACCACCCTAAGCATATAGTTGTTTGCAGGAATAAAAATGCATGTGGCCACCTTGTCCAACAAACTCTCCTGGCCCTTGCTTTGTCCTGACCACCAAATGGAGCAGATTCTCCACCACCATTGGCCCATGCACTCTACTGGACTGGTGACCTTGCCAAATAGTTTCGTCTTTGTGTGTGTGTGCGTGCGTGTGTGCGTGTGTGTGTGTGTGTGTGTGTGTGTGTGAGAGAGAGAGAGAGAGAGAGAGAGAGAGATCTCCAACCAGAGTGATGTATTCATTGAAAACTGCTCCTGAACGTGCAGTGGTAACTTCTGGCGTGACTCATGACTCACAGGAAAACCCACGTCCCCTGCAATGCTGCCTGAGGTTGCCAGTTGGCTATTTGCCCGTGACCAGGGAAACATGGCCAAGCCCAGAGTAGATGACTGTCATCAGGGCAAGGGCCAGGAAGCCAGCAGTGCAGCCGGGGTCTGTCCGAACACCTCTCTGCCAAGTCTTCTACCCATCAAGAGTCCTGAGATCAAATTCCATCAGTCTTGCCACAAGCTATGTGCCAGCTTCCATGACCCCAGTTCCCCGGATAAGGGCAAGTGACCTTGGAGCAGACCCTACAGGGCTCTACACACTTGTGCCCATTCTCCTGGCTCCAGCCAGCGGGGAGCTTCTATGACCAAACTCAGACCACATCCACCCTTGGCCTGGGGTCCTCATGACCACCCTTGTCTGGTGGGATAATGCTCAACATTCAGAATCACACAGCTTCCGCTTGCCTTTTTCTTCTCTGTTCTTCCTGCCTCTCATGGAATTCCCCAGCTGGCCAGAACTGGCTGCTGAAAACGTTAAGAGTCACTCTAGCCTCGAGGCCTCTCCACATGCTACCACATCTGCTCCCGACACCCTCTGCCCCAATTCAGAGTCAAACAGCAAACCGTTCTGACCTCTCCGCTAAGACAGCAGCTCTCTGCAAGGTCTGCAGTGACCTGTCCAGGCAGAGCCAGCACAGGGTCAGCAACAGTCCTTCCCATTTTCTCCTCAGCCTTCCCGATGGCCCTCTCTCCACACCATACTGCACGGTATGTGCTAATCTCGTGGCTTGCTACACTAGATCCTGAACATCCTGGAGAAAGTTATTTCCTATCCATCAGTGGATGGGAGAGCACAGAAGAGAAGCCAGCAAAAAGAGAGTTGCCCGTGAAGGAGGAAATGAATGGATCAGTATACGCAGCCCTTTCATAAACACGTGTAACTATGTGCCGGCCTGTATTAGGTATTATGTGAGCTTTGGCTTGCTTCATTCCCACCAAAATTCCTGCAGCAGCTACTCTTCCGGCCTCACTTCTCAGTGGTGGAAGTTGAAGACAGGGAGGCTAAGTCATTTGAGTTGACAGTGGTAGAGCGGAGGCCTGACATACACGCCTGGCCTGGGATAAGGCCATGTTCAACGGAGAAGTGTGCAGCAGGAACAAAGATTTCCAGGCTGAGTCTGCTGGCTTGTGCCTGCGTAGCCCGAATCTGAGGAATCAGGACAGGGATAACTGGCAAGGTGAGCAGTGACCATCAGCCAGGTCTTATAAGTGACCAGAGCTGAATTTCAAATGATCAAGTCTCGGAGGAATCTTTCCCTTAAATCCGTAAGACCTATATTTATATTTTCATTTGAGCCTGAGTGGTCAGGACTTTGTTTACAAAAGTCTGAGGCATGTTCATATCAAACCTGCTGCAGTATTATGAGACAGTAAAGCTACAAGCCCCCCAGTTCTACAATTCCCTGGAGTGTAGCTGGGAACTGGAACTCAGGAGAGGTCTTGAGAGAGTCCAATACTGTAACTGACTGTTACGTTCAGGATATGATGCTGAAATCCCGAGATTTCTTTACTGGGGATAAGTGACAATACCTGATGATACTATACTTTCTTGCCCACCCACCCCCGCCCTCCCCAAATATACCTTGGTCCACTTTCCCTTCTCTTTCATCTGTTTTAATTTCCCATCCCCCAGAACTGCTTTGCTCCCTGGGGGATCTCCTCTGCTCAAGCCGTTCTTCCAAGCTACTTTATTCCTCAATTTAAATCTGCCTAGAATATTCCTTATTAGAGGGGCCACTGGGCTTTTAGGATATGTAGAGTCAACGTGCATGTACGTCTGTCTTCCTTCTGGCTGGTATTCCGAATGTGTCTCCTGAGGCGCCTGGTGTAAACACTGGGTCGATGGGGTGGATGTTGTCATACTGGATCCAAATGGGAGAAGCTTCCCAAATGGGAAGAAGTCACTGGGGCGTGGGTGAGGGAAGACTCTGTTCCCAGAGAAAGGGGCAAGGTGAGGCTGAGGGGGGCATTCAGTAGAGCCCTGCCTGGCTTGGCCAAGTGTCTTTCTGGCCTCAGGAAGTTGTTTGGCTGTTTCCTCTCGCCCAGTAACCATCCCCGAGAAATGTGGACATGGCACCTGGAAGATGATTAATGAAAGCCTAGCAGAGGCCCACGGTGAAAACACTCCCCTCAAGGAAGTTCAACCGTCTGCGTCGTGGTGCGATGGGGATCGAATTATTCAGCCAAAAAGCCCATGGTCTCAACATTTTTATTTGCATTCTTTGGGTCTTTATCATTTAGGATTATGTAAAAATGACAGCTGCTTATAATTATTTGGGAGTTTGAGCTGGAATAATTAAAAACATCTGCCTTTATCTTACCGCTACCAGACTTAACCCTGTGAGGCTGGGTCTACTGAACTTCAAAGAGGGAAGCAAGAAATAAAAGAAAACTCCGCACATGTTACTAACAAATTTCTAGTGATTCATTTAAATGTATAACCAGTTATTCCAACAACCTTCAAACCCTTCATTATCTTTTAAATGTATATAATTTGGGACTGCTAATTAGATAGCAATTTAATGCTCTCATGGGGATTCAGATGCGAGGTCTCTCTAAAATATAAACTTCGAGGAATAATCATTGGTATTCAAATGATCGAATCCTTCAGTTATTCAAATGAGAGGGGCATTCTCGCAGCCCAGACAGTTATCCGCCGTCAGGCCCACCTGCGGGCTTCCCAAGGCTCCTGCAGCGAGGGCGGGTCAGGCTGGGTTATCTCGACCTGCCTGCAGCCACCTCCTGGGTAGCACAAGGTGGGCTCCTTTGGGGCAGCTTCGCAACCCCGGAGCGGCTCGGTTCTCTCCACTGGAGACAGATGGTTCAGTCTCCTCTTTCAAGGAGGAGCAAATGTTGCTGGAATTTGCAGTTATGAAAGCCTTAATGCTGCTTCTTAGGCTTTCTCAGTGTGGGTCTGCTTGCTCTTGCCGTGCAGTTAACATTTTAATTAATAACTCTCCCCCAACTGTCTGCTGCAGATGGAGGAGTGAGGCTTCATTCTGCCCTGGACTTCTGCTTCCTGCCTGTTCCTGCCCCCACCGAAATGGTCCTCTAAATTATATAAAGATGTGCGCTGCGTGCAGAGGCGCAATTGATCACCGAGATGACACCGGGCAATGATAGAAGCCAGCTCTCACAGCTCAGCCTCACAGTGCCGCCCGGGTTTGCATTCCTGGGCTGGGGCTAGTAGCTAGCAGCTGAGGCTCATTTCCCCCACGGGGAGAAGGAGGTGCAGACAAATCTATAGGAATTTTTAAGAGATCATTATTCAACACATTGCCTGTAATTACATTTTGATGAGCTTTTTATTGCTAATTCATCATCCAAGATGGGGCACTCTAGATATGAAATTAATCTAGTAAAACAAAGGTCAGAATGTGTCCAGTGAAAAGAAAAGCTTTTTCCTCATCAAGTCCTTTCACCAAAGAAAAAAGCAGCAGAGAATCCTCCAAACAAATCTCTGTCCTGGGCCAACTCTTGGTTATTCAGCAACATGAAAAGCAAGTGCTCCCCAAGCACAAAAGTGACTCCTCCCAACAGAAAGAAATGCAGGTACAGGGGCCTGAATGGAAGTACGCCTGATGGAAGTTTGTCTGATGCATCGCGTTTGTGGGAGTGTCCAAGTGAGTGTGCAAAACTGTACCTGGGCCCTAGCCCAGAGCAAGTCAATCTGTGCAGAGGACTAGCAATCCAGTCCTCAAGGCTATTTAGGAGGGGTTTCCTGGTGATGCCTGCGGGGACATGGCAGCATGACTGGGCGGTGAAAAGGCTGTCAATCCAGGCTGAATCAGCACCATGTTACCGCCGTGGGCGTCACAATCGGCAGGACACTGGGACACCCTGGGAGCTGGCGGAGCACAAACACATCTCAGAGGGGGCCGCCTGGGCAGTGGCATGGCTGTCACAGGCACTCAAGAAATACACATCACATGAGGGAGAGTGTGGAAGGAAAGAAGGGAGGCAGGGTTGCAGCCAAACACAGATGAGCAAAGTTCTTGTCAGGTAGTGCCGGGGCCCTCCGCTTCTCCCAGGTGTGCTGGCTGGAGCAGAAGCAGCGGCTTCCAGCTCACAGGCTCCAATCAGCTGGCTGTAAGCACCTCGCTGGGCCCTGGCACACAAGGTGGAAAGACACTCTTGATCATGGTCTGCAGCGTACAGCACAGTGAGCGGACCCATATGTGCGGACAGTTCTGCAGCGGAGAGGATACAAACTCGGACTAGTGCAGGAAGCCGGGTGGGAGGTGACGCCTACTCTGGGGACGCGGCAGGGCGTCACACTGAGAGCTGGGTCAGAGCCACCGCCGGTGGGAGCGCCCGGACCTCAGAACATTATGACACAGTCAGGTGGGCTGCGGTGGTTGTACACATCACTTCGATGAGGGGAACTTACTGGAAGGTCAAAAGGAAATTCTCCACTTCCATTGTAGGAGGAGATAAGCAGGTAAATGAATAAGAGTAAACAAAAAAAGGGACTGGTAGAAATGTCTCCTTTTCCTCTTTCTTTCCCTCCTTCCTTTTACTTTCTTTTCCTTTGCATCTCCCTTTTTTCCCTCTTTCTTGGCAGAGTAACAACTGAAGAAAAATAAGGCTTCCTTCCGTCTGCTCTTACCTTGGGGTCAGTCCCGGCCTCACAGGAGGCCCACGGCGCAGGCATCTACCGCTAACCGAGGCAGGTTTCATAGAGAGGGCATTGTAAGAGCCAGGGTAGGCTGTAGGAAATGAAATGGTGCAGCTCTAGGAAGGTAGGGGCAGTAAGGAATTTTCCCCTGCTGTTCGGGAAGTACAGCGGCAGGAGCAGCTACAGAGAGAACCAGGCTCACGCAGCTTTCGCGGGCGCGGCCAGCCCGCCACGGCACGCGGAAAGACAGCGATCTAGCGGCCGCCCGCCCTTCTCGTGAGTTCGCACAAACCTCCCCTCCACAGAAAGGGGAGCTGCCTCCGGCTCCATCACTGGCTGCGGCCCGAGGATGAAGGTCAGAGCCCGGAGAGGCCGCAGGAGCCTCACCAGCGTGGGGGACACTGGTCAGAGAGCCTGAAAACACAGCTTGCAGTGACTTTTAACAATTGAAAGCATTACATTTTAGGAAAAACCACATCATCGATAGATTTGTGTGTGTGTGTGTGTGTGTGTGTGTGTGTGTGTGTGTGTACACATGAAGACTAACTCAAACTTTGTGACTGATAGCACTCAGGCTGGAGCATCGGGGACGATTCTTTTTGTTCCTTCCTATATTTATTTATTTCACTTTTTATTGTCCACAGGAACACCCTTGGATGAAGCATGGGGAGCACTTCTTTCTTTTTTCCTGTACTGATGTACTTAAGTTCATCATAAAAGAACAGTGTGGTCACACATAGGGAGCCCCCTGGGTGAGCGCTAACGTGCGCTCCCCCGAGATCTGCCTGGTGCTGGGCACAGCCTACCCATCTTCACTGCTGGCCCTGGGTGCCACTGTGCCCAGCCCCCAGGGTACCACTGAGGCTCCCTGCATACTCCACTCACACCTGTGGAGTGGGCCCCCAGCCGCCCACGTTATAGTACTAGTCACAGCACAGGACCACGAGGCTGTGGGCTTTTGTGGTTTGCCCAACTAAGCACAGATCCCACCGGATAAAATTCCAAGTACCCCAATGATTTCCTTAGTTTCCCCTAGAGCTCCACCTCTTCTATTCAAGAACCTAGGACTGGGCTGGAGCTGGGCATGGCAGTGCACACCTAAAATCCCAGCACTCTGGGAAGCACAGCAAGAGGACAAGTTCAAGCCCAGCCTGGGCAACAAAAATAGATGCATCAAGGGGCTGGAGACACAACTCAGTACAAGGGCCTTGAGTTCAATCCTGAGTACCAGAAAGACAGAGGAGGGAGGAGGAGGGAGGAGAGAGAGAAAGAGAGAGAGAGAGGGAGAGCATCAGTGACCAGACAGGCAGTCCTCACTGTCTCACTGTGACTTAAGTTTCCACAAGAGGACAGCATGACAGTCTCTGGTCTCTTATTCTAAATGATATATTTCACAAGAGTCTTGGGCAGAAGCAGGTGCACAGTCTTGGTTGTTTCCTCAGACGACGCACTGTTCTAAAGCAATGCCTAATTCTTTCTTTTAAACTACATGGAATGGATCAGGACCAGGCCTAAGCACTGTCGCCTGGGATCTATTCTGAGGCCATGCAGTCACTTGCAAGCAAACGCCACTGACGTAGAACTGCACAGAGTGGTGCCCGCGCGCCACCTACTGGGAAGTCGCCGCCAGTTCACCAGCACCCTGACAACACAGTGATGGGGCTCCAGCTCTGGGGAACTACGGGCACCACTACCATGATGTGGCCACATCTTATATCCTCCTGTAGGTTGAGACCTGTGGGCTACACAGTCCTGAAACTAGAGAGGAACTGTGTTTTCCCATCTGGAGGCAGCAGTCCTGGGGAGGGCGTGGGGTTCCTGCTACACAGAAGGAAATCTACCCAGAGTGCACTGTGGAAGGAAGCTCCATTGGCATCCTTCAGGAAGCTCCTGAATTCCCCGGCAAGCATCCCTGGAAGGGCAGACTTGGCTGTTGGGGACTGGCTGTGTGTGTCGGCTTTGCCTAAACACAGTCATCCTTCCACCCGCCTCTGTGTCTCCACCCGCTATACAAGGAAAAGCACATGATGACTAAGCTAAGAAAGGAGGATGAGACAGAGCTGGTTGTGAGTGTAACTGAGACACGACTCCGGGCAGAGGGAACGGCACCCACGTCCAGAGTGGGAAGGAGCCGGGGTCTCTGAGGAAGGGACGGAGGGCCACTGCGGTAGGCACCATTCTAGAAAGATCCTAGGTAAGCTTCACATCTGCATTTCCTGGGATTATGCAGAATCTGCTCACACGGCCCCTGCTCAGCCTGAGGCAGCTGAACTCAGGTAAGAGCTATAACCGTGCTCAGTGCTCCTACTTGTTAAACTCCTGCTTGGACTCGCGTCTGATATGCACTCTCTAGTTAGGATGGAGGATGTATTCACGAGTACCCACAGGGACTGCCTTCAGCTCCACAGAGGAGGACAGAGTCTGAGAACATTTACACTTATTATCATGTCTAAATGTCATTCTGTGTATCCAATAATCTGCTCAGGCCCTAGGTATAACCAAGTGCAAGAGGAGACAGTATGCTGGGAATTTAGCTCAGTGGTGCTGGCATCTGCCTTAAAAGTGCCAGGTCAAGACTTTGATCTCTGGTACTAAGAAAATAAAAAAGAAACAGGGTACAGAAAAAGGCCTGCCTGAGTGCCCACAGGACAGAGAAGCAGAACCAGTGTACAGAGTGCTGTGGGTGGCAGGGTGTGGGGAAGGGCTGGTGGGACTGACTAGAAACCAGGCTGCGGGGAGCCGGTGGCCGGACCAGCAGTACAGCACCCAGAGGCGTAGGGCTCCTCTGGGAAGATGCCATGCTTAGCCTCAGAAGTCGGCCTTGTGAGAGAGCCAGCTGGAGTGTTCCAGAGCAGCAGAAGTGATTTAGACAGTGGGATATTTTGATTGGGATAACTGACAGCTCAGGGTCACCCAGTGTGGCTAACGCCTTCCCCGCCGGCCTCCGTGGGAGTCTGGGTAGGAAGTCCACATGGTTGGGGAGTGACCTCACAGGCTGGAGCAGGCAGCCTGCAGGAGACCATCTGCCCTGGCCATGGAGCCAGCCACTCCCCCGGGGGCTCTGAGGCCACAGCTGGGGAGGGGTGGCAGCCACCATGGAGGCGCTGACTGCCCAAGGCCTGTCAGCACGGACCGCCAGAAGAACACAAGGAAGCAGCAGCAGCGGAGAGAGTAAGGTCTATTCTAGGCCACTGTGGAGGACAGGAAGATCTATCAACCCTTATATCCAGAGAGGTCCAAAATATCCGTGCGAGCTCCGGGTCTGTGCTGTCCGTGATGGTGGTCACAGCCACACACGGCCCTGGAGGACAGAAACACGTATCTGAGTTGCAGCCTGCTGCCAGGGCAGGACACACGGCAGGATCTCAGAGACTGGTGTGAACAGAATTATGATAGAATATTAATAAGCTGTATATTGCTTACATGGTACAGCACTGACATTTTGGAAATACTTAAATGAAATATATCCTTAAACTTAATTTCACCTGTTGCTTTTTTTACTCTTTCAGATGTGGCTACTAGGAAATTTTAAATTACAGAGGCGGCTTCTGTTTGTGGCTCGCATTACGTTCTTACTGGACAGCGCTCAGTCTAGACGGAGTCTAACTATAACCATCCCACGATGGCCTCATACTCATCTCTGTGGCTGCAGACACCAGGCGTCCCGGTCCCTCCCACCTCCGACCACACAGCCTCCCGTTTCCTGAAGAGCCAGCGTAGCAAACTGAACAGAGTATGTCTGAACAGATCTGGATCAGGGGTCCTGGTTCTGGTACTTTCTAGCAATTTGGGGAAGTTGCCTCCTCATTTGGTGCCTCAGCTTCCCATCTAGGGCACGCTCACCTTCCCAGCGCCTTAGCCTGGCACTCAGAGACACCAGCGCTGCCTTCCAGATGGGCTTCCACTCAGGCCTGGCCTCCCCTGTCCTTCTCTGGGCCTCTGGGTCATCCCAGGACGCATGTGTCTTAGGCTTCCTACTCCATTAGCTAGCAATTAAAAGCATTAATACATGGAAAACATTTAAAGCAGTGCCTGACCCATAAAAAGGAATTACTGAGTGCTAGAAAGACAAACTAAGACCAATAGCAACAATAACAAAAAAGCAAAAGATGGATCTTTCCTGGTGTTGGCAATTCCTTCCATGTTCTGATGTCTTGTCCACCCTATTAGATCTGGCCTCCTCTGCCTTGGGCACCTCAGTACGGCCTCTGGGGAGAGCTCAGTCAGGCCTGGAACATACTGGGAGCCCACAGAGTGCTGAAGAAATAAGTGTAAATTCCTCTTCACGGATCCCACATCCCATCTCATTACACAGGCGGCCAAGTGACGAACACTTCCTCACCTAGAACAGAATCCCCCGGCATGCAGACACGGAGGAAAGAACTTTGGCCAATTTCCTACATGAGTTTTGCAGGAACGATTCCTAAATTCTGCCCTCCCAGGGCAGCTCACGGAACCCTGCCCTTGCCATGGCTGCTGGAAGGGCAGCTCCTTTGTGTGCTCTTGGAGGTTTGACCAGGTCTGTTCACATTCCAGGCCTCCTCCAGGGAAGAAAATCAACTCAGGTATGCTTTTCTTTTAAAAGGGAAAGAAAGAAAGATCATCAAAATACCAACAAAGTTCTAGGTTATGCTAAGGGCAGGGTCTTCTTAGTCCTTTCTCTCTCCATCCCTGGAGCAAGAGAGAGACATGAAACAGCAGTAACTAAACCAGTCCATGGTGGCGGGCTGGGTAGACCAGGAGCCCCGCAAGGGCTGGCTCGGTCATCACCAGCGACTCTATCAGGAAGTCCCAGGCTGGTGGGGAGCAGAGCGGTTGAAACAGACTCGGGGCAGGAAGGAGGAGAGCCCACTGTCACGGGAAGTGTGACTCCAGCAGAGCTGCCAGTCAAGACCGAGAGAGTCTGCCGAGTAAGGGTGTGTCCAGACTGCCTTGGGAGACACATCATTATTCACACCCACTCACACAAGATGAAAGAAAATACTGGATAAAATCAAGCCCAACATTAAGTCTGGGGGAAAGATTTTATTGGACAAATTAGAAAAATGTTGGTATTGTGCTTCAGAGAAACCCACTGCTTTCCTCTGGTTGCCGGGGCCGACACAACGTCTGTGGCAGAGGGAGACGGAGCACAAATTTTGTAAGTGAGCTTGCTCCCTCCTCCCCACGCTCATACCCACCATCCTTGCCAGAAACAAGCGGAATGTCCACCCATAATAAGGATCCTCTTATATGGCTGGGCATGGGAGGAGGCGAGTGGGGCTTGAGATTCCTGCCTGAGCCGGTTTGGGAAGAAGCTGTGCTCCAGCATCTGGCCGGGGTGGACTTAGGTCCAGGGCAGACGCTGGGTTGCTAGCAGAAAGGCAGAAGTCACTGACGTCCTCCAGAAGAAGCCAAAGTAAATGACAATGAAACCAGTGAAGTTGAAGGACCCCTCCATTCCCTTGTCTTCTGAGTCCCTATGAGGCACTGAATGGACTAGTACTACAGAGGAGAGAAAATGCAGAGACAATGAACAAAAGAGAGATCAGCCAGCCGCTTGCCAGAGCCTGGAGTATCTCTGGAAGCCTGACTCTTTTGCCCTTCAGCTTCCATGACTTCTAGTACTATTTTTATTGCTACTAAGCAAAAAATGTTGCTTTAGTCACATGGCAGGGCTCACATATAACCTTATAGGAGAGTTGTTGTCTACCAGTCTTTTGGGCCTGGGGAGGACAAGATTGCTACGGATCCTAAACAAACCAACAAAATCCCTGAGGACATGTGTGTGTACATGTGTATACCCATGCGTCCCTTGAGAATGTATATCACAGGCTGAAGCAACTGAACAATCAAAATGTGTTCTTTAGCCCCCTGAAAGCATCCGACACCACTTTGGCTACTACAGTGGTTGAACAGAGCACAAACAGGATACTGGAATAACCACCACTGTCCCCAATGTGTCCCAGTACCTGATTTGCCACCCCAGATTCTTAGCCTGCATTATCCTACTCATTCATGCTAAGCTTTGTGCACACACTATGATTATGGCAGGATTAGCTGAGAAAAATCATGCTCCGAGAAGCTGAAAAATCATGCTCAGAGAAGTCCCCTCTGCTCAAAAGGTGTGTGGTTGTGGGATGGGTAGTAGAATGGGAAAAAATGAGAATTAAATTGTGTCATATCCTGGTACCAATTCTCAATATTGAGTGTGATCATGATGTGTATATACAATGTGCCAATAAGATAAAAACAAACAAACAAACATCTCTGACCTGGGATGTGGTATGATTAGGAGTTAACCTTATGACGCTTAGAGCTGAGTTCTACTCTGCTATTGATTTTTGCTCAGATGGGAAATGCAAAACTCAAGGTAGACTGATCATATATTTATTCATCATATTCATGATGACAAATCCATGTCATCTTCAATGCTTAGTGTCACTCAAAATCTCCCCTAAACATCAGATGGCATCAGATTTAGAAAAAGATAAAGAAGACAAATGCCCCATTGGCTTGGCCACTCCTAATGTTCTTACTGTGTATCAAATTCAACAAGTTCTTTTCACTGGTTTCTCTCTCACAAGTAAGATGTGGGGCATTTTCCTGGCTCAGCCCAAGACACTTGACCCTGGCTTTTGGTGAAACCACTCAGTGTAGTGTCTGAGTGGTGATCAGAACAGAAGTGACTTAGATTTGAGAGTCCTTACACTATCAGGAGATGAGCAATATCAGCAGGGTTGACCTGCTTTTCTAGGAGTTCCTCAGCAGCCCTTACAGAATGGAATATTCATGAGACGGACGCGGTGCAAACAGACCATGCTGCAGAATCAGCACCCACGGAGCTTAGGAAAACCCTGGGAATAGAAGGTGCAGAGGGCTGGTGTTCTTTCTATCGCCACAGAGAGGTAGAAGCTTCCTTAGTGATTTCTGGCTTGATTTCATTCCATTACAAGCCTCTCTGGGGCCGAGGATTTAGCTCAGTGATTCTGGTATCTGCCTTGCAATTGCAAGGTCCTGACTTCGATCCCCAGTAACTACATACCACAATGCCGGGCGTGGTGGCTCATGCCTGTCATCCCAGCACTTGGGAGGCACAGGCAGGAGGATTGCTGAGTTCAAGGTTTGCCTGGGCTACATAGTGAGCTCAGGGCCAGCCTGAACTACAAAGTGAGACCCTGTCTCAAAAAAAAAAAAAAAAGCTGCTCTTTAAGATGTTAGTTCATTCTTAGGCAAAAGCTTAGGACTTGTCTCATTGACTCTGTTTCATTACAGTTCAGAATGAGTGAGTGAGGACTGGGATTCCATACTCAACCACATCAACCATGTAATTCCTACTACCCCCAGCAAGCGCCCCACTAGGCAGTCTAAAGGTGCATAATATATTACGCTTTCTAGACTCAAACATATCTGTAGACTTGAATATCCTTATAAAGTCAGTGTTTGTTTTTTCAGACTTTTTAATAACTTTGACTAACATTTGGAATTCGCTACCCAGCTAACTCAGTCCTCTTCTGATAAAGAGTGCTGCAATCAAGTGTGACCAGAAGTCCCCTCTGAAAGCATGCATGTGGGAGCCACATGATATGGTCATGACTCCACTAATACCAGGGCGATTAGAGCAACATTGGATAATGATGGAACTCTCACATGAACCGTTCCTAAACAATGATGCAAGCAAGATGCCAACTGGTCCCCACGACACTTTGCCAGCACACATTTGCATAGCAGGCCCTGCTGCTATTTTCTGATTCTGATGAAAAGGAAAAAGACGTGTGAAGAAGACAGCAGTACATGTGCATTTATGTGTGCACACATGTAAGTGTATTTGTGTGTGTGCCGCACACTGCCAGAGAGAGCGACCTATGCTTTCTTAACTTTAAAAAGCAGTGTTCACTATGTTACTCTGGATACTCTTCTATCTTCTTTAAAATTAAAGAAATACACGAAAATCTATTGTAAGTGGCCCAGGATGGCACGCAGCTATAGACTCACTCACTGCCCCTCCAGAGTCCAGAGAAGACATTGCCACGGATGAGGCCCCGTGGCCGCCACCTCAGAGTCCTCACTGCCCTCCACACAGGCTGTGGCAGCACTTACCTGGGGGCAGGGTCAAGGAGCCCAAGGCTAACCTGGGTTTGCCCAGTCCCACCCTCAGGGCAATGCCACAAGACGCTGGGAGAAAAGAAGTGATTTACACTTCAGGCCACCAAGCGATGACTTGGGCAGGAAACAGACACAATCTCAACTGTTTCCACTCTGTGAAGAACAGACTGGAAAATTTCTACGAATGAGGCACTTGCCTTCAGCACTATTATTTGGGAGCAAAGCCCACTGTGATGAAGCTTCAGGGATCTTGTGGTCTACTTTGTTGTATGAAGTGTGACTTGCAAAAGTGGTTTAGGCCTGGAGAGTGAGTTAGTTTATTGTATAAAAGTACCCACTATAATGGACTTCAAGCTGCTTAGAGTTAAATTTTAAAATTTCCATACATTTCCAGATGTTTACCGAAACTTGGAGATAGATGCCTTTATATATGAAAACATGATAAAAATATACTTATCCTACACTGTTGATATTTTGTGCATCAATGTGTAAGTTGCTAAGACAACATTATGAATACAATATTATGAATCTAGCAGCTTTAAACTGAAAATTGCTGTAAAGTGTCATTATGGCAGAACTGAGGAAAGTCTCTTAAAATCATAAAAGGAGGAGCAGAAGAGAATATTTTTCTTACCAGCGGCCTGAGCTCTGGATGTGTCAGGATATATCCATTATTTGTGATTGCAAAGGCATAACCGTGAATCCCTAACTGCAAAAGGAAGCGAGAGAGAAACCTTCATTAGCCTGCTCCCTGGTGAATTCACACAGCATAAAGCAGCCCGGCATTTAGTAATTTACAGCTTACACTTGGCATTCATAACCCTTATCAGCACAGTATTTCATTAAAATGAATGCAAGGCACTGATCCTTGACATTTGGTGGAAATGAAGACCTGTCACAGGATAAGCTCGGCAAATAGTACAATTCAAAATGTCACAGCCCCACATTAGTATCCAAGGGCTTTATTCTGGTTTATTTAAAACAAAAACAATTACTTTAAAAAATGGCTAATGTTTCTGGAAAGGGTCTTCGTCCCAGGGACAGCACTTTTAAAATTGGCCATCTCCTCTCTACCATCCTGAGCGAGAATGACCTCACTTTGAGGCTTCCCCAAGCCCAGACCTATCTCATCTATGCTCTCCCGGGCTGTCATCTTCCATGATTCTTCAAGGATAGAAGTGTCTCCACCAACCTACTCGGGGAGTGCCTGTCAACCCTTTACATGTCCTTTCAACTTCAAACTATGGCTGCCAACCGTTCCCATACGTGCGTCCGTAGACACAAAGCCAGGGTAATTTTCTATTCAGAGCCTCACTTAATTTATGTTTCCTGATTAAATGGGGCTATGAGAAATAGTTTGTGAGCAATGAAATGTTTTATTAGCTTTAAAAAGTATGTAATCAAATTTAACATTGCACTTATTTAAATAATAATCTCGGCTCTTTGACAATATTTCTATTACACAGTTGACTGCACCCATTGGCTACAATAAATTTACCTACAAATCATTCATGTATTAAAATAGCCTTTGGCATAAAACCCATACTGATCTCTCTCAAAAAAGAAAAGGACAATGCAACCCACTTTTGCTAGAGCAATGAAAAGGAAGAGGGGGGAAAAAACCTTCTTTTTTTTCTGAAAAGTTATTTCACAGTTCTGAGCTCTCATTGTTACTTTCTTTAAATTCTCTGCCACTCACATTCTTGAATATGATACTATTAAATGATCCAGACAACAGAGTTTACAAACCAAGACTGACCCTGTCTGCTTGTTAGCTTAACGTCAAGGTGATGTGAAATTAACTTCAGAGAATTTAACACCAGCAATTAAAAGTTTCCGTTGCATTACATAAAGCAAATATGCATGTGGTAGTCAAGGGCAACCGACATTTCCTCCCAGAGTTCCCTAGCACAGCAAGTCTTAATAAGAGTCTACTTGAGTCTAATGATAAAAATATATTTCATTATGTTGCGAAAGACAAACCAGAGATTTCCTATCCTTTGAGATGTGTATCGTCTCTTTCATCTTGTCTCCTGGAAACATGTCAGACACAGTCAACGCCGCATTAATTACCATTATTATGTCCTGGTTATATGGGCTGGAGGGGTCAGAAAGGACTCTGAGAATTTGACTTTTTTCACAAAAGTCAAACGATATTTGACTGGAAATTCAAGCCAAACATATATATTTTTTTGTTTGTTTGTTTGTTTGTTTGTTTTTATAGTCAGCCAGTGCAATCATGTTCTAATGTACATGGCACTGGTCCTTCTTGTTTCCCTGTTTAGTTTCAAAAGAAAGGAGGACCCTGTTTATTGCCCTGTACTTTTCTTATATAGCATTTATGAGAATGAAAACATCAATTACTTGTTAGGTTGATTATAAATAATCAAGACATCATCAAGGCCTTTCATTATTTAATGTCTGCTTCCTCCCACCAGAAAGTAAGCTCCACGAGGATGAAGGTCATGCTATGGGCTCAAAAATATATGTCGGGGTAGCAGGGAGGGAGGGTAGTGCAGCAGGGAAAGAGCAGGGGAAAAGGAAGAAACAGGAGCCAATTCCAAATTTAGTATAGAATCTACCAAGCCCAGCTCGGCCTTCCACTTGCTCCGGCGCAGCGCAGGAGAGCACAGCTCCCGCCCGAAGGTCCTCTTCAGAGCCCTCTGCCATCCTCTTCCCACTGCCACTCCTGCTCCGATCTAGTGGGCTCTGCCTTTAGCCTCCTTCCACCTCCCAAGACACCACCACAGTTTCTTTCTACATAGTTGCCAGGGCCTCCTGTTTCCGCAGCCTACAGGACTCTCCACCGAATCTCCTTGTTTTCAGAGCCCTCTGCGTTCCCGCCTGTCCCCTTCAATCCGCCCTTGCTCTCCCCGAGAACCTTCTCTGCCCGTCTTCCAAGCGCTCCTTGTCCCTCCCATCCTGTCTGCTTCCCAGCCACCTGTGCGCCACTAACCTCCCATCGCTGCGCCTCACCCTCTCTTCCTGTGTCATCCAGGTGTCCACCCTCAGGCACCTCAGCCCCATTCTTCTCTTTTACCTCCAACCTTTTAATCTCGGTAGTCACTGTATCCTGCCTGTTTTTCTCCCAGGTATTTCTCAGATTCAACTCTGCTTCCCGATCTGAACACCACTTCCACCCAACATATTTCCACAAGGGTCCTAACTGCTTTTTCCTGCCTCGCAGGGCTAATCTGAGGTAACTGGCTGCAGTTCCTTCTCTCGCCCCAAGCTCTCCTCCCAGGGCTGGCTGTCCACAGGGTCCTTGCCCCCCTGTCCACTAGCGAATCCCCACCAGTGCTCTGAGCCTATAAAGCGTCTCTCACGACCTTTTTCTTCGTCTCTTTCACTCCACACCTTGCTCTGCTAAACCTTAAGTGTGTTTGTCCAAGTCTACTTTCACCCTAAGGCACACAAACACTTCACCTATACCTCGCTGCTTCTCCACCTTCTCCTTCCCTCTGCCTTCTCCTCGAAGACGGCGAAGGTGGCTCACCATGGGAAGCAGCCTCCTCACTGTCCTCTGACTTCTCCAGTCCCTATCATAAGGTCAGCAATATGGCAGTTGCACAATTAAGGCTGGCATGTACTTAAGACATTTATGACTTTACTCAACTATTATCTACTTGTAGAAATTTCGAATCACAGTAAATGTTAAAATGAGCCAGGAAAAGCGGACTTGCCCTAGCAGATGGACAGCCGGACCTTCTCAGCCTTGCACCTGAGTCTTCCAGACACTCAAAGCCGTCAGACTAGACTCTTTCCCAGGCCAACAGTCTGAGAAAATGACACCTAAATGTGGCATCTGTGGGTTAGTGGCATTTAGATCACACCTGATGAGGTCTAACAGAGAAACTGTTTGCAACCTTCTAAACAGATTGTGTGGATGAAGTTCTCTGACAATCAAAAGCTCATAACATGACAATGGCCAACATTTGGTTTTGGCCACAAGTCAATTCGCTGATGAAATTCCTAACTCTTTGTCTCATCCAAAATTGAGCCAGCCTTCTGTCCGTTCGCATGTGATGTCCTGTGGTGTAACAGGGAACAGATGAGGCACAGGGCCTTCCAAGGTGGGGGCTGCCAAACTGGGCGCTGGCCCCGGACACGCTCTCCTGGAGGCCGGGAGCCGCCCAGGCCCATGCTGGGGAAAGGAGCACTTCCGTTCCAAGAGCAGAACCTTCGGGCTAATGAAGTGAACCCAATTATAAAATGGCTCGTTATGGTAACAGAGGCCACGGTGTCTGGAAATTATTGCTGGGGTGTCTGGAATTCTTAATAAAAATTACAGGAAGTCTGATCGCTTGTGGGAAAGTCTATGAAGCTAAGGGAGAAAGAAAGAATTCTATCTTCTGAACAAAACCCCAAGAGCCGAGAGCCGACTCATCTTTACGAGGTGTTAATGAGGAGGGTAAGGTGTGACCAGAACTCTATTCGTGCAAGCTCTGCTCTCCTGTTGGCCGTGGCAGTCCTTCGTGGATATGCACACCATTTCCAAGGCTTTTTTATGAGAAGCAGAAGTGACAGACATCTTGGGTCACCCTGAGCCATCTCTATCTGTGTTTCCAGTTCCTAAACTGACTCTCCAGAAAGAATGAAACACAAATGCTCCATTTCAAACACTGCGGGTTAATTTCTCACAGATCTTTCTCTACTCTCTTGTTATTCTTTGTTCCATTATTGGTAAATGATGCTGACAAAATTACAAGTATCTATAAAAAACCATGGGGCCAAATGGTGCCCACTATGTGGGAGTGAAAGAATGATTTAAAGGGAATAATGCATGGTAAGTATTTTGATGCACACCAACCATGTAGTAAGGAGTTTGATTAATGTCTGACTGTACTTTATGTGTCACTAATATTTTATTTTAGCATTCCAACTGTTGCCATTATTATTGTCATTGCTTTTATTGTTCCTAATGTACTGGCATTATACAAAATAAAACACAGCTCTTTTGCCAATACTTTAAGCTTTGTGTGCATTTGTTTCTTTAGGCATAAATGGAAGCAAGAATAATGTTTACCTATTATTTAAACAAAATATTATTACATTCCTTGAGGAAGCAGAGATGCTGCCTTAGAGATTGGCTGCTAGAATTCCGTATTATGTCCCTTCCTTTTTGACTTGTTGACTGCCACATATCATGCAGTTACTCAGTGCATGGCTTGCTATGTCTCCTCTTGTGAAGTAGAAGCTTAAGAACTGTGGAAATGGCCTCTGTAGCTTGAGATGCTTCCTTAAATATATTGTGTCTCGGCTCACAAACTCAATTCTTTCCACAGTTCTGGTCACAAACCAAACTGGACAAGAACCTAATCAAATTCCATGGTCAGGTTCAGTGTTGACCTTATGGGGAGAGAACTGAGTTGGTGAATCGAGAGCCTACTGGAGTAGCCCAGCAGTTCTGGACACCCAGGCATGTGAATTTCAAAAGAGTAAAGTCCATTTTCTTTAGTGGCCACCCCCTCCCCCAGTAATCCCTGACTTTCATTTCCTGGGACTAACCATTTCCAACGCTTGATTCTGTGGTTTTGGATCAACTAGAAGTTCCATGAAGCCTCCAGAAATTTAACTCCAACTGGTGCATGAAAGTGGCTGTCACTGTTTGACAGAAGGGGACCTAGGAATCCAAGGGGCCTGCCCACAACATCTCATCCAGGAAGAAACTCAGAATCTCCTGAGCTGGGCTCTAACCATTGTCTTCTTCTGTGTAAAGCCCAGGAAGGCTACTAGCTTCCTTACCACTAAGGAGAATCAGGCCTCGGCACACCAGAGAAAGAGGTAAAGGAAGGGATTCCCAAGGGCAGTCTCAGGGCCTGGCCCTTCCCTGTACAGAGGCCAAGGGAGCCCTCCGCAGTCTATGATGGGCCCAAAATGGAGACGAGTTAGCCAGTCTGCTGGACCCCTAGGGAGGAGGAGGAGGAGGAGGAGGAGGAGGAGGAGGAGGAGGATGACGATGATGATGATGACGATGACGAGGCTCAGGCCCTGTGCTATTGGTGGGGCCCTCTGCCCAGTGACCAACAGGACCATCTCAGGCTCCTACACTTAGAGGGACCTGGGCAGTGCCCTGTGTCCTCCTGGGCCCTAAAGGCGCTTCTCCTTTCCTTCTTGCTGATTTGTTTCCTGCTCATTCAGGAAAAGAGGAGCAGCTTTCTGCATGGGACCCAAAGACTCTCCGTGGCATTTTTCGGAAGACAAACCAGTCAGGCCAATACCCTGCTTGCACCAGAAAAATACAACAGTCGTGTCTAACCTTACAATTTGACACTGATGCTATAAACTGAGGTTAGAGATGATCAATTTAAATACAAATGGCTGTTCCATAACTGTGTACACAGCATAAAGACAAGGCACAATGGTTAAGAACACTGCTTTATGGGCAACTCTGAAGCCTAACTCTGGGGAGTGAGGCTCTTGGTCTCCACGTTGTGCTAATGCCATTAACAGGTAGGACGTTACCTTGTATTTGGGGATGGTCTTCAGAAGTTCCTTCACGGGGACATCTGTGCCAACCACACCCAGAAGAATGCCCTTCGATCTCTGTGGAAAACAGACAGTCAACAATAATGACAGTAAGTGAAGTTGGCCGAAGAAACAGGAGAAACCACTTGCCATAAATCATGTCTAGTGTCTTCCTCAGACTGAGGATTCCCCCTGATTCCTACAAAGGCCCTTCTCTGTCCCTTACACCCCACCGCAGAGATGACTAACCAAGAGGGGTGAAGTCTTAGACCAAACTTCCACCGCGAGGTCCCAACCCACACTTGTGCCAAGACATTTTGATCCGTTCCCCATTCGCCTTAAGAAATTAAAAGCTGATGAGAAATGATCTCAGCACCTAAGGATTCCAACCAGGAACCGGTTTCTCCTGTGAGGGCTTTTCACAGTAGAGAGCAGGTAAGTGCTCTCTCAGCTCACAGTGCCACCTGCTGCCCAGAGGACAGACAGCCAGGAAATGACCAGAGAGCCACGACTATCCCAACAGCTGTGCAGCAGGTTAGAACCAAGGGCCAAAGTGAAGGAAGAGACCCGGAGGTCTCAGTTTGCAGGGCAGGTGGCCACTGTGATCTGCTGACATTTCTAAGGCCAGAGAGACCATTAGGAAAAACATGAGCCTCCACCGTCTGTTCATCATTTCCTCTAAAGCTCGTCTTGGCTTGCGTAGCATCCCTGAAAACCATGTCTACACAGAACCTCAGACTGTGATACTACTTGGAAATGGGATCTTTGTAGGTATGTCAGGTAAGGACATTAAGAGGAAATCATTCTGGATCTAGGAGGGTCCCTCAGCCCAATAACTGGTCTCCATAAAAAGAAAGAGAAGCCACGGGGTGGGGGGCATTTGAAAGAAACAGAGGCAGAGTTTGGAAAGGTGCTGCCACCGGATATCAGGCACCCCAGAAGCTGGGAAGAGGCAAAGAAGGCTTCTTCTGCTCTGTCCTACAAGCTGCACAGGGAATGTGGCCTTGACACCTCGGCTTCAGACTCCCACCCTCCACAACTATTACGGAATAAATTTGGTTTTTCTTAGCAGCCCCTGGTGGTCAGAAAGTGTTGCTTGGAAATCAATACACAATCGATAGATAAAAAAGAACTGGTGAGAACCCAGCTCACCTCTCATTTCCTCCCCCTTGGGTCATGTAACACGGCTAGAAGGAGCTAAAGGTGCTACACTCTAAACTGAGGTCCATGAGTTACATTTATGCTTGACTTGGTGTTTCTTACAGCAGGATGAAACAGTATGAAAACATTAAATACTCTCTAGCTCTAGGGAAAAAAGTCATCACAGCTTGAATGAGAAGGGGTCTGAGAATTCAGTCTTTCCCGCACCCTGGGGTAAGCATAACCACCATACTCACTGTTTCATTCTGTTTACTAAACACAGGCATGGCCACTGTGGTCATCAGAACAAGGCCCTGATCATCAGCAAGCTGGACAGGGAGAGAAAAATGGGTTATTGAGAATGTTCTGGAAACTCAGCTACATTCTGCCATGAAAAGGGCTGCTGAGAACAGGCTGACACTGGTTTGAGCCATAGCAAGGCAGGAAGTGGAGATGGGGAACATCCCAGCCTGCAGCTGAGAGACAAGGTCACCATCAGTCACCGCGCTCAGGATAAATCTGTTGAAACCATTCTGCTTCAAAATAAAGCTGTGTTTGGACCTTAGTGATTTGTTTTATTACAACAGGTTTCTTTTACTGTTTTACCTACAGGACATTAGTGTGCAATGTGTACACTTCTCTACAATCTAAAAATCAAGTGTCAAAAAGCACAAGCAGAAAGACTACTCGGAGTTGCCTCAGGGGAGATTAGATAATCTGGATGCCTTTGTTCTCCACAAGGGAGGCAAGTTGAGGCCCTTCCACCTTATAAACTCCTCCGTGTCAGTCCCAGATGGGAAACGAAACAAAACAAAAATAAAAAGGTAATTGTGTGACTTTGAAAATCATGACCCGGAAGCTAAGTATACCTATTCAAGGAAAGACCTTTGAAACACAATGCACGGACTGCAATCTTCCAACTGCAGAAGGCACTGTCAGACCTACACAGTGGCTTTTCACTCTGTGCTGTGAGGGTGAGAATGTCTCCCCAACCCAGGAACAAAGGGGGAAGTGAAGTCCTGGAACACAGTAGGCTTTGCTCCAAGCCAAACCCAGCTCGAATCCTCAGCTTTGCCTTTTTTTTTTTAACTGCACTATCTAAGCTTTATGTCCTGAGATGAAATAAGACCAACAATCCCACAACACAGTCACCATGAAGATAAAGTATAAGTACCCAGCATGGTACCTGGGGTAAGGAGGGATTCAAAGTTTGCTGCTCTCCTGGTTCTCTGCCTTCAAGGTCTTACAGCTTATGAGCAACAGAATCAGAGAGTGGGGGGGGGTGGGGGGAGGGAGAGAGAGAGAGAGAGAGACCAAGACTCGTGGCACCGCTGACAGGCACCAAAATAGGCCTGGCAAGACTTACGAGAGTGAAGTGCTTTCTGGTTTCACAGCCTGTTCAAGCACAAAAAGTGAAGTACTCTGCGAACTGCAATCTACCACCATGAGGCCTTTTTACTTCTGCTTCAACCATATCTTTAGCTCCGATGGAGTATTTCTCCCACTTCTTGGAAAGGGGCATCATAAAAATATCTTAAAAATCCAAGCAATTGATGCCTCCATTCAATGGCTTCTCTTAGAAGCCATTAAGCTCAGTTTACCTTTACTCTTGTTCTTCCAGTGGATTCTTAGAGCTAGGGCACATCATCGCACTACACAGGAGGGAAACACTAAAGCACCTGTTGGAAATATGCAAGCCCAGGCTTCTTCCAGACCCTCTAAATGTGACTCATCATTTAACAATCCTATGCACACTAAAGTTAAGAAGCACTGATGGAAACCCTTTTCCCTTTAATGCCATCAGTAATCATGACAGCTAAAGAGAAGTTGGTAGTGTGGGAAAACTCTCAACAAGAATGGAGGGGGCCCTATTCTAATAGCTTTGCAACTGTATCGAGATGGGCTTTCATTCTTTCATGAAAAGTAAGGTGAGGCCAAATTTTCATGGTCCCTAAGATCTAGGAACTCATTGTATCATGGTTAATTTTATGTCTTACTTTGGCTTGGTCATGATGCCTACATGTTTCATCCACAACCATTCTAGGGACCTGCTAGAAAGGTTCTTTTTATTTATAATTTGGAATTAATATAGTAGACTTTGAGTAAAGCAGATTATCTTCCATAGCATGGACGGGTGTCATGCAGTCAACTGAAGGCTTTACAAGCAAAGGTAGATACAACAGGGAAGAAGAAATTCTGCCTCTAATTTGCATTCAAACTCAAGACTACAATATTAACTCTCCCTGGAATTTCTATTTGGCCAGCCTGCCTTATAGCCTGCCTTACAGATTTCAGATCTGTCAGAGTCTGGAATTAGGTAAGATGATTTTTTGGTCTTTCTGTATACATATACACATACAAATGTGTGCATAAACATGCATATTTTTTCTATAATACATATTTTGTACCTGTATATACATATATACATATATATACACTCATATTCTTTCTCTTTCCCATTGCTTCTATTTCTGAGAGAACCTTAATACATGTATCTTTTGTGTACTTGAATAACTAAATACACTTACTTTATTAATGTTGATAATCAGACTACAAGCCAGCAATTTAGCTCCGTGGTTCTGGTATCTATCTGGCAAACACAAGGTCCTCAGTTTGACACCTGGTACTACACACCACATTGCCTGGCACGGTGGGTCATGCTTCTAATTCCAGCACTCAGGAAGCAGAGGCAGGAGGATTGCTGTGAGTTCAAGACTAGCCCGGGCTACACAGTGAGCTCAGGGCCAGCATGAACTACAAAGTGAGACCTTGTCTCAAAAGAACTAAAAAAAAAAAAGAAAGAAAAAGAAAAATACAGTAGGAGACTATGTTGACAGTTACTGTTGACAGGAACCAAGAACACTAACATGTACAGTACATTACAGACTATAGAAACATAGCTCCAATATCTTGTTAAAAATGCAGTGCTTAAAGTATACGGCAGCTGCCACTGGAGGCACACAAGGCCACTTTCAAAGGGAGAACTAGCCCACAGTAAACAGCTCTCTTGGAATCAGAAGTCTTTCCAAGGTCTGACTCTCTGATTAATCCTTAATGCTATACAGAAAACTGATTTGAGCTGATCCATAACCCTGGACAACTTCCACTGTGCAACCCAAATCAAAATTTCAAGCAATGCCAAGATGTATCATGGATGAAATCAAAACATATCATTGAGAATAATGAGGAATGAAGCTTTTCGCCTGCAACCAGTAAAAATCAGTTATAAATCACTAGTAATTGTCCTGGCATAGACACAAGATCATGGGAAATGAACTTCCAAATACAAAGCCAGAATAGAGTCTCAACTTCACTCAGGGGCTAATTCCAAATGTAATTACTGCAACATTACGTTTTTTAAAAATCCCTATAATATCACATTTGTACTGAAACCACTCATTTGTAACCAGCCCCAGGTAAACAAAGGAAATGTGCTGCGTTCAGTCTGGCCAGAGTTCACAATGATGGTCTCCTAATGCTCCTTTTCTAGGGGTAGTTCTGGCTCCAGTCTGAACAGGATTGGCCAGAACCCTCACTTATACACTTCCTATATATACCAGCTCATCCTATGGCCAAAAGGGATGGCAGGAGCCCAGAAGTAGCACCTGTCCCACCTTAAGACTCTCGCCCAATGAGGGGATCCAGCAGTCCCATCATTCCCAGTCTCCACGGTCTAGACCCTGAAGCCTAAACTTTTCATGGAGAAGGAAATCAATTTGCAAGTTCATTTGCACCTTAAGTATTTTCTGGTCCAAAGGCATTCTGTACTCCTGCCATAGTAAACAGTAGCCTGTGGCAAGAGTTTTTTTTCCAGACCCTCAAGTAGATGTCAGACAGCCAACCAGAGCCAGAAACCTGTGTCCTCCCATACACTAGTGGGTCCCTACTTTTCTGTAGTCCCCAATTTGTGGCTGCTGCTGAGGAAAAAACACTGCTTCAGATTCATATCTGTGGCTTCCAGAAAAATGCAGATGGGGAGTCAACATTCACTTTCCAAAGGGCAGGTGCATGAGATGGATGTCACCACAGTCTACCTGAGGAAAATCCCATTCATTTAAGTCCAAGAGAGAATCTTGAAATGAACTGCCATTAAATTACACTTGCCCAGGCTTTGAACGGGAATTCAAAATGCTTGGTGGTGGTGTTCTGTTGTATAATAAGTGTGCATTATTCCATATCCTTCGTTTCCTATGCTACATAATGGGGACCATTCTGGTATCAAAGGAAACGATGAATAATAATACTGAACATCTGGTTTGTAAAACACAAACTTGCTCCACAGATTGAGTGCTTCCTGTCAGCGTCCCTGGTTAATCACGCATGTGGACTCACATGAATATGAATTCAGATTCATGTTCAAGGCCTGCACAGCCATGCCAGGGCCCTCCTCTTAGTGCTTGGTGAGTTTCCCACTAATGGCACCAGTCAGCAACATGGCCAGCCTGTGGCTGTGGCCCCAGAGAGCACAAAAACAGCCACACTTAGGGTCTCTCCATTTTGCTGCTCATCTAGTCATTGCTATTCATTCATTTCTTTGCTGAACATTCCTTCGTTATGTGCCACAGTCTGTGCTATAACATGTGAAGGCACCGAGAATGGTAATGCGTGGATGTTATTAGCAAGGGACCCCAAGTCCACCTGGGGAGAAAAGCCCAAGGGCAGAGGGAGACGAGGCCGGCACAGGCACCTCGGTTCGCGCCTGGTACACAGAGCGCTGTCGTCTTCAGGCTTGCTTTGAACTGCGGTACGAAGTTCTGCCATCCACCTTATCTGTCGGGTCATATGGCAGATTTGCAAGGCTTCCTACACTCAGGCTTAAGTAGCGGGAAGAAGCCCCAGTTTCATTTCATTTGCTTCACAGAAAGGATGTTTATAAATGAGGCCCTGCAAGGGCAGGTGCTCTTTAAATTCCCAAGCACCATTCTCCTCTCCTGTAAATACCACTCCTTCCTTTAGAGAGATTCTCTTCTCTGCCAACCACATGTTTTTCATGGGCAGTAACCTCTCCCGGTTCAAGTGTATGTTTGGATACCCAGTCCCAGCTGTACCACAGAGAGTTTCATGTATGCATGCACACATGTGCTCACAGATACACACACATGCACACATGCACACACACACAATCTAGGAAACATTGACTTCTCAGGCACATGATTTAAGCTAGATTACCTGGGATTTTTACCTTTTTTTCTGTAAGGAGCTGAAGGCAAAGATTCTTCAGTATAATTTGTATATGGTTCTAAGTATATTAACTTCCAACAAGAATGGAGGGGTTTAGGGTACATCCTCTCTTCCACAGACAGGCAATGAGATGAAAAACAAGACACAGAGAAGATGAGGAGAAGTGTGTGTGGGAGGGGGAGAGAGAGAGAAAGAAGAGAAGAGAGGAGAGGGGAGGGGAGGGGAGGGGAGGGGAGGGGAGGAGAAATGAGATAACAGGAGAAACCAAAAAAGAAGAGAAGTAGGTGGTGGAGTAAGGAGGGAGACACTTTCATTCTTCAGGTCAGTCTCCCTCTGCACTTTCTTTCTTACTATGCCACCTGAGTTTATCCATTTTCTGTTTTTGCCCAAATGAGCACAAACTGGATTTATGACCATTAGTGGGGCCCTGACACACACGGGTGCTGACATGGACCATAAGCGACACAGGTAGCTCTAGGTCGGGTGGTTCCAGGAGGCTTTGCAACCCACACAGTGAGGAGTCTAACATCAGAAGAGGCCACAGGGAAAACTGTCCCCACATCCCCAAAGTAAGTGGTTGGCTGTTTTTCAAGGGAAGAAATTCCAGATCCCCCCCAGCAAAGTAGCAGATTCTCAATAGGAGCAGGCATCATTTTGGGAAATGACCATTATATGACGATATAAAAAGTTGTTGTCATTTGGGATTACAAGAAAAATCTTAACAATGAACAAAAGCTAGAGAGAAGAGTCATTCTGGCCACAGCAGGACACATATGTGCACACCTTTGGGGAGCCAGGCTTGAGGACAGTGTGGGCTGTGCTGTCTCCTATGTAGACAGTGCCTTCATGTCTCTGTTCAGAGCGAGTGAGCCAGGGCTGGGGCGGGACCCTGGTCCCTCACAGCCGGAAGCCTCATGTGAGGGTCACATTCCAGAAAGAAAACAGAGGCAAGCAGGCAGGGCTGGAGAAGGCAACCGCCATGTGCAGGGCAGGGTGCCGGGCAGCCCAACTGAGGATGGCCAGGTGGTTTTCAGCAGAGGCTCTGACAGATTTGCTTGGGTTCAAGGAAAGGCTGTGCACAAATGGCGAACCCTGCCTGGGAAGACCAGCTGGAAGCCAAGAACACAAGCTGATTTATAAACGCTCCTCAAATACCAAATTTCTTATATATTTTGCTCCTCTTATGTTTGTTTTTCTTACTACAGTCAATCAATATGCCAACTATAACAGTGGAGTACACAATACAGATGCATAATGGTACAATACAGGACACAGGGTAGTACACTGTGTAGTATATGTGGGTATGATTGAAGGACACTACTGCGAGTCTATTGTTCTTCTAATATCAACCTGTACTTCATGAAAAAAACACTGTCATCTAGAGGCAGTTCTTATGAATTGCAGGCGCAATGTCCAGAGAGATAGTGCCAGGTATTCTCAGGGAAAGAGCCTTGTAGTGGAAATACATTTAAATGGCAGCCAATGTCGCTTAGAAACCCACCCAGTAGAAGCACAGGCTGTATCTGCCATTAGTTTTGTCAATAGTATTCACCTTCTGAGGAAAGAAATAGGACTAAGAAGTAGAAAAGCACAGCTTGAGCAGATGGAGGCTTATCCTTGGCCTCCTCTCCTCTACCTATGAGCTCAGTCTACTCATAACCTGGCAATTGCCAAAGGCCAAGCTCTGAGTTGCACACAAGGGGCTTCGGGACAGGGTGGAAATGTGTCACACACTTGCTCTGTTCTATATCCCATGGCGAGGAGAGAAGACGGTGGTTCAAAGTCAGTGGGTGAAGCCTCTATAGGAAGCAGAACTTCAGCAGGAAGGAGATGTACCTCCAAAAAGGAACACGAGCAGAAGGACCACTATGAAGAGGATCTTCATAGCCGCAACCTGTGGGCCATTCCCTTTCCCCCAACACGGAAGTACTCTGTATCTGTCTCTCCCCTGGCCAGCTAGCCCCACCTCCCACCCCCTTCTGCCACTCCAGCAGAGTGGAGTGGTCTGCTGAGGAGGTACTGACTGTGTGTGGCTGGACGTTCTCTGTGTAGACACAGCCCATGGAGCACACGGGCACAGAGGAGGAACCATGTGAAACCCACCAAAAACACACCAAGGAAATCTCTCTGAGTCTCACACATACAAAGACAGCCCTCAGCCTCCACTGTCTGGCTGACATCAGCATGATCTGACTCGGCTGTTCATTGGGCTCTTGTAGCCTTTAGATTTCTGTAACTGTTCTAAATGCTTTAATAGTGACCAGTTTTGAGAGGTTTCCCACAGGTATGCATATTTAAAGCATACTCAACCCTTCCTGCAATGATCTAAAAGGCATTCTGAAATGAGAAAGGAAAGAAAGAGGAGTTTGTTTCAGTGGTAAACATCACCACTGGTAATACAGTGGCACATGCACACACACACACACACACACACACACACACACGCACATGCACACACACACACTCCATGAACTCGAAGAGTAATTCTCCTGGGTTTTTCCCTGATAGTCTTTGTCCACTGTGGGACCTGAAGGCTACGTGTCCACTCTCTTAAAACATACATGACACATGTTCACATGGCAACATGGATAAATCTCATCCTTTGGAAAGTGAAGCGAGTTGCGGAAGTAGCATGGAGTGCACCGCTATTTCTGTGGGGCTTCAAACACAGGAATCAATGCTGCCAACTGTCAACAGGGATGAACACACAGGAGGCAACTTGTAGTTGTCAGGACCCAGCAGAAAACAAAGGGCGCATCCAGACGGGTCAGGGAAGCTAGTTTAGTCAAGGATGACTTGGGGAAGCGTGGGCAGGACGCAGCGGCCCCAGGATGCTAGAACAGGGGTGTCCCACACTCAGGACAGGGTGCAGGAGCACTTGCCGGCAGCTGACATGGAGGCTGCGCTTTGAGAAGATCCCGATGGGAGAGCTGTGAGCCCAGGGGAGCACACTTGAGCAGGCCCCAGCAGCTGTGATGTGTCAAATAAAATCATAAAAAAGCAAGCAAATGTGACAAAGTATTTATATTTCTTAAGTCTGTATAATGGGAACATATATGGTTTTCTGGTCTCTTTCTGTGTGACTATAATGTTTAATAATAGGAACATCTCTATAATCCTCATCTGTAGAAAGTGTATAAATAATACACATCATAACATGTGCTTGCAATGAAGATTAATGCTTAAAAACTAAATTAATATGATGTAAATACATTTTTAAATTCTACTTTTGAAAGTCCTTTCTACATGAAGATAAAACAATCCCTTAGACGGAAAATACTATCAAAGTGTTTATAGTCTCAGTTAAAATTTATATTTGACTATCAGTATTTTGGATGCCCTTTACAGTGAGGTATTAGAAAAAGCTGGCATTCCTTTCCAGTGAAAAGCTGATATTTCAGTGTAAGCAATATGAATTATATTTTACAACACTATTGAAATGAACTGCTTTGGTTTAAAAATTCTAAACAAATTAAGAACAACACTCATTGTTTAGATTTGTATGAGGCACTGGTATTTTCCAACATTTTTGCAAGATATTTGAATCCTAAATAATACAACTCCTTAACAAAATGACTGTGGAGAGTAAGAATAGGAAGGAATAAGTAAATAAAATAAGTAACATTTCCTCTTGTTTTGCTCTTAATTATCTTAGTAGCCATTTAATCTGTGAGAATGCTACAGAAATAACCTTTTGTTTTTGGTCAAGAAATTTTCTTCTTTTCCTTCTGGATTATTATTACTTGCATCTTAGATTTGCAGATTCTGAAACCTTTGAGATTTTACTGTATTTGAAGTTGTTCAGATAAAAAAAAAGCAAAACTTTGACTGCATCTTGTATGAACTAGATTGGTGGATTTGTTTTTCCCTTCTCTTTTTAACAACCTGAAGACAGCATATGTGAAGGCTAATACCATCTAATGTTGGAACATCATGTGAAAACCTAGACACAGCTTTCTTCTAATGAAATAGTTATTATTCAGGAAACTATTGACATTATTTTCTGTTTTCCCAGTAGTTCTAAAATATGTCATTAACCTGGGTCTTTAGGTTATGAGTAAACATCTCAACAGGGGAGGACACTAACTTTGACCAAGAAAATACACACACACACACACACACACACACACACACACACACACACACACCAGAGTCAAAAGAATATTACTGATGAACGTAACTAAAAGCTGTCTTGGGAACTGCTTGTTTGTTAGGGTGCAACCTGTTTGTTTCAAGAGCTCCCAATTAATGATGACAATGAGGACTGTCATGGGGCCCTGGATTTTGGCCAATATTCATAACATGCTCAGACACATAACTACACCCTCTCTGTTGTGGCCAAATATTCTCATTTTCACAAACGTGGTTTAGACACCTCCCATATGGATGCCTGAAAACACAGCCAACCATCAGAGCTTTGGGGCTCTTGGAGAATACCTTCCCCTTATTTAAAGACCCCCTGAAACGCTGCTTCCTCCATAAACCTTCCATAAGTGGAAATGAAAACCAGATGTTCTTCAGCTTCACTACAAAGATAATCATATTTACAACCAAAGATACCATCTTGGACCAAATTTGTGCAAACTGTTAATACAACAAAGGCAGTGAATGCTGCAGCTGGAAGAAACACTGGTAACTGTACAGAGCCTGTGAGCTCAAAGGGCAGAAGTAGGAGTGATTCCTCTTTGAAACCAAGGATTTAGCATAGACTTTGGTACACAGGAAGGGCTTGGCAAATGATAATTGAATCAACTGATTCCAACACCATCCTTGTGTTGGCTGCAGAAAGGAGACCTGAAGAGCACAGGAGGTACAGGAACTGGTACCAGAACTCAGACCTAACTTAGTGCTCCTCCGCTTACTATCTTGCGCAACAGGGGCTCAGTTATGTGTCCAAGTGCATCATGGGTATTGGCCAAAATCCAGAGCCTGGTGATAATTCTCAATGTCATTAGTACCAGGCCCTTGTGACATAACCTGGTTGCACCTAGTAAATATAGTAGTTTCCAAAACAGCTTTTAGGTGTGTTCAGCAGTAATAGTGTCTTGACTCTGGTATATATATATTCCTGGTTAAATAGTGCCTTCCCTCTGTTGAGATGTTCAGTCACAAGTTATAGACTCACTTTTATGACTTGTATCTTAGGGTTTCTGGGTAAAAAGAAAACAACAGTATTTTCTTGAAGAACTATGCTCCCCTCAGTGTGGTAAGCCTGAGACTATGATGAGTTCCTCAGGAGTTGCTGGCTACAGGCTACTGCTGCTGACAGGGGCAAAGGATCATGATATCCAGCCAATGTCACAGTGATAAAAGAGAAAAGACTCAACTTTTATAAGAGCTTAGTTGAAAATTATGACGGGGCAACTAGGTCTGAATTAAAACCCTAGAGCAAGTTACTCAAACTTGGTGGGCCATTTTTGCTTGTCATTATTCCACCCATCCATTCTTCCTACCACATATCTACATCTATTTAGGCATATCCTTTGTCAAATGTGGCTCGGTACTGCATAACACTGTACAAGTATGTACATATACGTACACGTGTGTGGTGTAAAGTCTCACCCTGATACAGATCCTTCAAATTGTGTTCACTTAATAGGTGAAGGAATGAAAGACAAAGGGGAAAAGGAGCTTGCTCCAGGCCATAGCAAGCAGCAGGTGGGACTATGAGCTTCAGTCTGCCTGATGCCAAGATCCATGTTAATCTTTCTGACCTCAGCCTCTCATTTTACAGAAAAAGGACAAATGTTATGTTTCACCTTCAGGAACTTAGAATGCAGTGAAAGAGGCCATCAAGTAAGTCACCCTTAAAAGAGGAATAGCCCTAAAGAGTTCTTGGCAAAACTAAGCAGGTTATCAACAAAATACTCAGCATAGTGCCTGGCACATGTGACAAGGGCAAATCTCACAAGGGCTAATGCGGGCTTGGGAAGAGAAGTCCATGTGCTCTTCACAATCCACTCATTTCTCTATCAAATTTGAACTTGATTAGCCTCTCCATCTGAGCCACTACGCAAAATACGAAGATATTTCTCCATTGTGCTATGATAGAAAATCATGGCCTTCATATATGCTACAGATGGGGTTGGGGTAATAAAAAAAGATAGGTACACTTGCTAAAGGAAGCTGAAGGAGCACACTGGTGATAGAGGGAGGAGTCAGGAAGAACAGACAGATGCTCCGGCGCCCAGGCTCCAAATCACCTAATGTGTTCCAGGCCTGGGCAAGTAGGGATGGATTCACTTCAAGCACACAGAGCTCATGATTCAGCAAGTGATTCAATTCTGTGAGTCATTGCTGGAAAAAGAAAATCCATACCATGGCATTAGTTTGGGCTTAACATTTTTGTAACTCATGAAACTTGGTTGAGTTTCCCAAACTCCTTCTAGCTAATTCAAAAGGATAAACATCTAATTCTCTGCCCTCGAACTTCTTCTCAGCACTGCTGCACACGATTGTGCAACGGTTCCAGCCAAGCAGAGGGTCATTTCAGTTGAATCCGTCAGCGGGAGATGCCTGCAGCTCCTCCTGCGCCATCCAGTCCGTTCTCAGGGAACCAGGTGACATGTGGGTTGGCGGTGAATGGAGGGTCTCACAAGTGAGTGACGCAAGTGGAAAGAGGATCAGGAACCTCCACTGTGGCCAGACCAGCAAATACATCACAATTCAGTGGCAAAAAATTAAAGGTGGTTTCTGCATTAAAATCATTAATTTTTCCATTTTTATGTCCAGAAATAATGACAAATAAATACCGTCAATGAAAATTAGATTTGTTTGCAATGAAGATGTGACACAAATTGAAAGAAAGGCTATGCCAAACAGCACACAGTATGTGGGTCTTTGGAATAACTTGTGGCATTTATGAGGCCCGTATTCCACAAGTGACCAGTGAAGTGGGAAGAAAACCACCAGTGGTGACTTGACGTTGATTCGATGTAGGGTCGCCTCACCTTTGCATTTGGGCACACTCAATTTTCAAATTTTCTTTTTCTTGTACTGGGGGTCGAATTTGGGATGTTGTGTTTGTGAGGCAGACACCGGAATTGATTTTCAAATTAATCAGTGAATTATGGCGATTTTTATTTGTCCCTGTGTTGGAATGGTGTTGTTCATTATGTTCTCTCTTAGGCAATCAGTATGAAAATACATTTCACTGTTAAGTCTACATACTTTGGGCTATTTAAGTCATTCTTTCGCTAAGATATTCCATGAAATTGTCTTTGAAATAAGGGATCATCCAGGGTCTTGGCCATTAAATGTAGATACATAAATTATTTTATAGAAAACACATCAATTGTATCAAGTGACACAGAAGTTTGAAGTCTCTCTCAAACAAGAGACTGCAAAATGGTAATCCAACTCTTTGCATTTAAGACTGCTTGTGCCCATACCAGTGAAAATGGTGACTACACACTTGCAGAAATTGGAGATCCTGTGATATCCACTTCAAAACTGTCCTTAGTGCTATTGGGTACAGTGGCACTAAGTCCCCGGTATCCTGGTCACTGAGCTTTGGGAGTCATTTCTCTCACTGTTTTGCCTTCTTTTCTCTACAGAAGGATTTTTGTATTTCTTTGGGGTTATAAGAACAACTGAGATGAAGACAAGTTTTATAATCTAACTGTTTTCATTCTGATATTCCTTTGAGTTTCAAAAGAAAAGACATTTCATCTTTCATGGTGTCATAAATAGTTTGATTATTTTGACACCTCAAGAGAATATTGCATAATTGTGTGTGATTTAAATAACAGAAAACATAGTTCTACAGTTTACATGGTTTAAATGAGAAACTACAAACTTTGAATTCCTAAGATACTAAAAGTTAAGTCTGAAACTAGAAAATCTTGGCTTATCAGAGACTCTAAAATCAGTTCTTGCTTTTCAGCTTCATAAATATTTCTTCAGCTTATTTTTTTTTTTGAGACAGGGTCACGCTTTGTAGTTCTGGCTGGCTCTGAGCTCACTGTGTAGCCCAGGCAAGCCTCGAACTCAGCAATCCTCCTGTCTCTGCCTCCCGAGTGCTGGGATTACAGGGGTGAGCCACCACGCCCGGCGTCTTCAGCTTATTTTTTAAGAACACCAGGTGACTATAACATTTTAAAAGCATTTCTGCCTTTATTTGATCCAATCTGTGTGTTAACTAAATATAAAATAGGCTGGGGATTTAGCTCAAGTGGACTGTGCCTACCTTGGAAACATAAGGGCCTGAGTTCAATCCCTGGCACAAAAGAAAAAATAATTATGGATAAAGAAAAGGATTTTAATATTGTCCCATGTGGAACAATGACAGTTTATAATCCTTTGCTTTTCTGAGCTGCCTCTATCATGGATCAGTGCACTGGTGTATATATTTTCACAACTGAGTTTGGTTTCCCACTTTTCATTTCTGGAGAAAGTTAGGCTCAGCAAACAACTGGCAGGTTAACTCCTGTGAGTCTATTCTATTTAATGCATTTGTGAGTAATACAAATTATTTGACTAGCACAAGCATAATAATTTACTGATAAATATAATACATATTTATTGCATAAGAATTGAAAAATACAGAAATATATAAAGAAAGCATTTTTAAACATAAACATTTCTTCCATAAGTAACTACTAATAAGAATGTCTATTCACTTCCTTCCAATATTGGTTTGTGTATCTGTTGACACATGTATATGTACAGACCATAAGGAGTACAAATACACAAAATGTCACATTCTGATTTTAACCCTAATTCATTTTCTTAACTACTAAATCTCCTCCTGATCTATAACTTTCTTTTTTTTTTTGAGACAGGGTCTCACTTTGTAGTTCAGGGTGCCCCTGAGCTCACTATGTAGCGCAGGCAAGCCTCGAACTCAGCAATCCTCCTGCCTGTGCCTCCCAAGTGCTGGGAAGACAGGTATGAGCCACCATGCCTGGCATTGTAGTATGTGGTACTGATTGCTGGTGGGTGTGAGTCACCATACTCCACATTGTTGTATGTGGTTACCAGGATTGAACCAGAGACCTTGTGCTTGTCAGGCAGGCCCTGGAACCACTGAGCTAAATCTCCAGCCCCTGACCTATAACTCTTTAATGGTTTCCTAACACTCTGTTTTATGGAAGTTCAGTGACTTTTACAATCACTTTCCTATTTCTTAGTAAGTTGGATCTATTTTTCCTCATTATAAACAAAACTGCAAGTCACTGGTTAATTTAGGCTAAATTCTACAAATTTAATGAGTCAAAGCATGCAAGTATGAAAGTTCTTGACGTACACTGGTAATGTGTTTTTGAAGACTTTTAAAGAAGTCTCATGCATAATTGTCAAAGCTTAATTTTAACAATGTTTTATAATTTAGCTGAACCCCCTACTTATGTGTTGCTTCATTCTTGACTATAATAACACATGCACACTTCAAAGTTCACATACATGTGAAACTGGGGTAAACTCACAAGTAGATACACATTTTGGGATTGACACTGACAAATCATTTCTTTCCAATAAGAAATGCAAATGGTGCGCTGATCCCAAACAGAGCTTGCTTTCGCTAGCCCCAGAGCTGCGTCTGGAAACCATGTCCCTTTCCGGCACATGTTTGCCATCGAGATGGCATGCACTTTGACTCTGAGTGTCTTGCATCCATTTATTTATGATCTTAAGCTTCATGGTTAGACAGAACCACCGAAAAAGGGGTGATGAGAGTTGCAGAATTCACCTCCTTCCTCTGCAGCAGGGCAGTGGGTCTGGGCTACTGTACACACATTCGAGCACATGGGTGGAGGGAGAGCTAAAGATCTTATGTTTCTGTCACTACAGCTGGGTGACACACCATCGCTCAAATTTCCACAGAGTCTCAGGCTGGCCACAGGGAAAGCTGAAATTACTGCATTTTGGTATCTGTTGCCCTGGCCAACTGACAAAAAGGTGCGAAAGTTAAAACCGTGGCCTGGTGGGTAACCATCCATCTTTTAGACTGAGTATATGAATATCAGTCAGCCCAAGTTGGGATTGCATGTACAAGATCCTGTATGTGCTCCTACAGAATAGTAAATGGTAAGAAAAAACAGGGTTATCAATACTGGAAGTAATAATTTCCAGGCTAAACAAATATAAATAAAAGCCAACGAGTGATAAACCAGAACAAATGTCAGTAGCTATCACCTCTCACTTTCGTACTTTTTTGCACCAATTTAGCTTTGTGATAACACAACTGTGATGAAACACTAAAACTGCTGGACTTGCACTGTCCAACAGCAGCCGCTTGGCAAACTTTTAGTTTTCTATTTTAATTGACAGTTAATTCAACAAAGCATAAAAGTTAAATGAGGCAAGGAATAATAATGATGATGTCAATTTACGCAGAGATAAGAGGTGGCCAAATTCTACTTGTGTAAGGTTTTATCTAAAGAACATGATAAAAGCTGGGCGTGGTAGCAGGTGCCTGTGATCCCAGCACTCAGGACTCTGAGGCAGGAGGATTGCTGAGTTAGACCACCCTGAGCTAGTGAGTTCGAGCCCAGCCTAAACTCTGAGATTCTGTCTCAAGGGACAAAAACAAACAAATAAATAATAATTTTAAAAAAAGATAAAGGAGAAGAAGAAAAAGAAAGAAGGAAAGAAAAAAAGGGAGAAGAAAAGAATTTAAAAAAAGGGAAAGGGAGGATTTAGATAAATGAATGCTTCCGCTTATTCCCTGAAACATATTATACACATGGAAACAAAACAAATGGCTCCAGAACCCATTTACTCTGGGGTGTGGGGGGTATTAATAAAACAGTGTTTCCTGAAAGAAAGGCCCCAAACCACCCTCCATTTAGGAAGTTAATTTATGCACTCTGGAGTCCTCGCCCAAGTTAAGCAGCACAGAGTATCTCAGCAGGCATACAACAACAGATCTTGGACCCTGCTGTGTTTGTTCAGGAAGGGAAGTTAAGCTATTCCTGACAGGAAACAAAACACGCAGCCGAGCTATTAAACAGGGATCATTTTGCCAGGCTGTGCAGCCCCAATGCATCAACTGCTGTTCCAAACAGGATTAAAGATGTGGTTTGCTTTAACTACGGTTTTGAGAAAAATGCTTATGGCTCCTCGGAGCTCTCAGGCGGATATTAACTAATACTGTGCCAGGGAGGAGGCAGGACACCTAGGAAATGCTAGAAATCACTTGCAAATTCCCAGGTTGCGCGAGTGCAGCAGAACTCGGAGGGAAAGGTACCAGGGACTGGATGTGGTGACCATGTACCTGGCCAGGCGTGGAATTCCCCCAAGGCCACCTCTGGCTAAATATTCAAGGCTCACTCTACACTGTTAAGTCTGCATTGATTACATTAACCTCACAGTGAGCAGCTGATGTGTACTTCTCACAAGCAGAAACTATTTGAATGAAAATGCTACTACATAATGGGCTTTTTGTCCCAGCAGTCTGACAATCAAACATAGATGTGTGAACGGTGGTGGTCTTTCTGCTATATTATACGATAAGATGAAATTCCTGAGTTATTTTTGTAGAAGTCAAAAACTATCATGTAAGAGGGAAAAAAAAGCAAGTCTCACATGAACTCCTCTTCCTTGGATTCAAGGTCAATCAATCTACAAAAGAAAACAGTTCCACGTCCATGAGGAGAGTGGGCTGTGTTCACCTGAAGGCCTGAATTGCTATGTGGGTTTTAGCCAAGAATCCAGGACACTGCCTCCATCCTGAGTGAAGGCATCTGACCTCCATCAGTCACCTCTTCAGTATTCCTTCATCATGACATCACGGGTTCAAATTTACAGAACCTAGGAATTACCTGGGAGGTGCTTATGCATTATTGGAAAGACAGTTTTCCTGGGGGCAAGCGATCCTTTCACAAATGTGGAAGGTGTAGCTGAGAAGCTTTGGAAGACCCTAAAAAATACTAGAATCATGAAAACCACAGTCGTTAGAGACAACAATCATTGAATGCCTGCTACATAGGAGATGGACACCCAAAAGGGACATTTTCAACTGTAGATCAGCCAAGGGATTAAAACAAGCAAGTTTACAGAGACACAAATATGTAAAATATTTATAGAGAAAACAGTTGCAGATGCTACAAAGATCACAACAAAAACAGCAGAAATGCAGGCACCATATGGGCCAATGTATGTGCTCATGACCTCATGTGCAAAGTAGGCCAGAGACGTAGCTGCCGAGGGTGCCCCGCCCACTCTTGGCTGTAGAAGGAACTCATTAGAATCGCATCTGCAGATGGCTGCAATCTATTGGTAATGTCAAAGGAATTGGGGAAAAAAATCTCTCAAAGCAATTGTCCCCGAAACCTTTGCTTTTTGAAGATTTCAAGACCATCTTCCATGTCTTTCTGCCTCCACTGGGCAGGTGCAGTCCGTGGACGTGCAGTTCCTAGTGGAACGGGAGCAGCAAACCCCCACTGGGCTCTTCCGCCCTCTCTGAGTGATTCATTAGGTTGGAGTCAGGAGCTCAGACACTGGGCAGGGGTCCCAGGCCTCAGCTCCTACATGACTGCTCTTGTAATCTGCTCTGGAGAAGAAGGGGCCAAGCCACACCAGATGGGCCCTGGGCCTTTCCCCTGTGTGAGTGGGCAGCACACGTCAGGGTCTGGGCTAGAGAGATAACTGATGACAAAGCTGGAACTGCAGCTTGCCATTCTCATTCGTTACATACGAGCACCGAAGCTTAGAGAAATTGCCTACTTCGCTCATGGTCATGAATGGATGAAAGCTAGGAAGGGATCCACTGCGTTCCTTCACTGGCCAAGCAGCAAGACAGGGTATCTGGAAGAACTGAGGCTTGTAGGTACCTGATCCTTCTAGCAAAAGCCTCTCCACACCTTGTTCTGAGAGAAGGAGGGAAGGAGAGAGGCAGGGCTTCTGAGGCAGCACCAGATCAGATGCCGGCCTGTGGGAAACGCTTTCGGTCTGCAAGGGCCGCACCTCAGCACCCCTCACCCTCTGGTCCAGAGATCCGAGGCTTACACCCAACTTTTCTAGAGCCGGGTTACCCAGAAAGGAGCCCCAAAGATTTCTGAAGCTTCATACAGTGCTTTTAATAGGAAAGTACCATCTGTGTTTCAATAGGAAAAGACACTCTGCAGCCATGATGGGAAGCTGAGGCAGAGCTACTCCTACCGAAGAAGCTCTCTGAACTACATGACCCCTTCTGGAGACAGGGAAAGAACACGGACACCGGCTGAGGATCCTTCCTCGATTCAAGACTTCATATGGTCACAGTGGCATTCTCCACTTTGCAAGGCCTGTCCTGAAGCTCAGTACATGATGACAGAGGAAACAATTGTGATGAGGTAAGTGCTATTGAATCACACAGCCCAGCAACACTTGTCCTTACCATAGTCTGTCTTAGTTTGTTTGGCTTTAAAATTCCATGGCTGATAGCACCTGCAACTCATGAACAGTCTTTTACAACGGGAACACTTTTGTGGGGTCAGTGGGAACTGGATGAGTAAATGCCAGTGAACCAACACAGGTCTATTTCTGACCACTAAATTTGTTGAGTCTCTTTACAAAAAACAGAAACAAAAACAACCTTTCAAATGTAGGCAATTAAGAAGACGCATCCTATCAAAGACATTGAGCCTTGTAAACAGTCTGGATTTCTGACCATATATTTACCCTGGAAGCTGCTGCTATCCTTGCATACTTTTAAGTTTTAATGAAGTGTTCAGTCCTTTGGTGATGTCACTGAAGTGTAATCAAACATCGCCACAAGCCAAGTCACATACTAGCATGTCTCGCCTTATTTAAATATCTTGCATATATTTGAGTAATTGTGGAATGATTTCTAGGCCTCTGGTTGTCCATATGGTCTGAACAGACTGTTTTCTGTACAGCAGTTGTGCTATCTGTCCCAGGGAGGAGGAACAAATCATCTCTGCTCTGAAACGGAAAGCTGGAGGGACGCTGTGCGCATTTCAGGGTGGTGCCATACCTTAACTCTTGAGATGCAGCCAGCACACATCTGGCTCGCAGAGTTGCCATGTCCTTCAGATGGTTTGCTGATGTTTGTTAAATACACGGGAATAATGCAGAGGGCACGGTATGCCTTTTGCTTAACCACAACTGTCCTTAAAATACAATGACATGACACGTGGAGACAACAGAGCAAAGCCATCACTGCAACCACATGGAGCCTTTGGAGATGAAGAACATTCGAGATGGTAGGACCAGATCATCTCTGGCAGGTAATGAGGACCAGTGAAAGGGTCTGGCCATGGGCAAGAACTCCACTCTCATTCCTTCTGGATAATACAGACAGTAAGACATACGAAGGAGGTGCTGGCTTGGTCATAAATGGGAATCCAATGGGGAGTCTCAGAGATCTGGCTTAAGAGCCCAGAATTTAAACTTGATCACTAGGCCTTCTTTAATATTCACATTGTCTCCCTGAGACTATTCCAGCAAAGGCCTGGGATGTTACACTTAGAAGAAAACTCCAAACTTATTCCTGATCTATTATCTCAGAATTACTAGGGAAGTCACTGGGCTGGATTCACCCTTCTGTCACTGGCCATGAAAGCATTCTTTGGTGGGACGAATGTGGCAGGAGGGAGAGAGTCCACTGAGTGTGTGTCTTCCGGCCCAACTTCAGGTTTCTGAAGCTATAAGAGGGGAACCATTTCACTGGTCACAAACAATTAAAAATGTACAACACCATGGAAGCATGCATGACTCGTGAGTTCTGGGAATGAGCACATGTGACGAAAAAGTGTTTACCTTTTGAGCCTGAGGGAGCTGAAAAATAAGGGAACACAAACACAAAGAAAAAAATCAATCGTTATATAGAAGTCAAGGTTAACTGTAAAATTTCATTTTGCAGCACCTGGCAAGTCCAAAAACCAAAATGAGGAGAAAGAAGAAGGAAATAAAACCAAACCCAAGTTATTTCTCAAAGTAAAGCCACAGTGGCGATTATTTGACCTGCTATTTGAATTTGTGATTAGCAAAAGATCATCACTGAGTTCTCCAATAGGTGCTTCGGGAACCATCGTGCCAGTACTGTTTGGGGACCTCCTGGGAAGCAGGACCTGAAGTTCTTTGTCTGCAGAGGCTCGCAGAAGACAGTTTCATGCCCCACTTTCTGCAGGTTGGCAGCATTCAGCAGGAGAATTGCTGTCTGCAGGCATTCGGGTTATCCCACTTGGGGTGGAGGGAAAGGGATAGAGACTTGTTGGCCGCTGGTGGGTAAACACCAGGAGTACAAAGAGTTATCTAGTACATATGTCAACGGTGCTGACACTGAGAAATCTTGCTGTATACAAAGGTAAGAGCGCTAGAAGAATTCGGTTTTTAAATCAATTTTCCATGCTTTGCAGCACACTGACTATTCCCTTTGTTCATGGTTAAAGAGTACAAAAAGAGGTTTTTATATTTAAAGTATAGCTGATATTCTCCAAACGATGAAAAAAAATAGTCAATAAGACATAAGCACATTCCCAACATTATAGGCAAGAAGTTAAAATTAATAGTCATGTAGAAAAGATTCATGGGACATATTTGTCTATTTCGTTATGTTGAGATATTAGACTGGTTTATGGTCACTGTGTTGTGACTGCCATGATGAACACGGTGCTCTAAGAAGCATTCTTCTCATCTAGACTGGAATGTGCATTACCCATGTATTCCACACCCAACATAGGAATTACAGAGACTTAGAGACCAATGTTTATCAAGTGTGAACTTGTCATTATTCCCTGGGTTTAGGTCCTTTGTTTGCATTACCTCATTAAATAATAGCAACCTGAAGCTAGGAACCTCTAGTTTAGAGATAAAAAGTAAAACTCAGAGTAATTATATGTCCTATAGATGGTACACTGTAGTTATGGACTGCTTGACTTTAGAACTCAGCTCATCAATAAAGACACAAACACTTGAAAATTCTGGCTTCAGACTATTTTTTCCTTTCTATCTCTGGATATTATAAATTTAAAAGTATTAGAAGCTACAAAATAATGAAATCAGACGTCTCAGGTTCCCCATTATAAAATCCAGTGTTTCCCATCCTTTGTAACTTGGGAAAACATTCTTTCATTTGCACCAAGACCAGCGCTCCCATCATTCGTCGACCCTGGTCCCTCCCTGTGAAAGGAGCCAGCAAAGGACTGCACGGGGGAGTACAGGGGTCAGTCAAAGGAAGAAAATGTCCCTGATTTCAGACATCTCCAAAGTGATGCTGAGAATGTTCATGAACAGCAGATTCTGACCTCCCCAGCACTCCAACACTTTCAGAAACAGGTCTTCCTATTTCAGAAGACAGGAACATAAATGTGTTTTTGCGATTTTTCTCCTCCTAGCTATGACTACATCTATTCAAAAAGGAAGTTCACAAATTTCTCCAGGGCTTTGTAGGAGTTCAAGAAAAATGTATCAAAAGGGAAAAACGGAGCCTACAATGAGGAATCACTTAGAGAAAAGTTTCTGAAATGTTAAACATCTTTTACACAACAGAACAGAAACCTTGGATGCAGGAACACTGTGGCATGAAAAATGTATGTTTCCTTAGGAAAACATTTGCGTTGAGGCACAGTTATGTCATATGAAATGCACAGGGGGCTGTGACAATTATATATGTCTGATGAATTACAAAATAAATACAAAAGTTACATCGCAGGCCAACTGCCAGACTTCACCGGCTTCGGCACAGTCTCTTTCTCTCTGTCTGCATCTCCGTCTCTCCCTGTCTCTGTCTCCCAACCCCCATCCTCCCTCCCTCCCTCTCTCAAGTTTTATCTTGGTTGAGCAGGAAATGACACAAAAAGACTCACCCATTTAAGCACATGAGAAGAATCCTGGGAAGGAAAATGAGAGACTAGGTCTTGTGGTGATGTCCTCAGTTTAAGACTGGCCTCAAACTCTCCACAAAACATGTACTTTCCCCAAGAAGTAACTCATGATAACAAAGAGGAACTTTCCTACTGGAGCTCTGAAATAATGTTAAATTACAGCTTGCAATGCCCAAACAGGTTGGTCCTTGAGAAGGAACCTCAGAATAGAACATAACAAATTTAGGGCAGATCATGCACAGCCCCAGATGCTGCTGCTTGGAGTTGGCTCCTCTAACACAGCATTATGTAGGGTCCACGCATGGCATGCAGAGCCGGAACTTCCGGGAAGCCTGCCTGGCCAGATGCTGGGCCTACTGTGGCTGGCTGGGGCTGGAGTCCTGGGGCATCTTCCTCTAATCTTTGGCCCACGTGTTCATCTGTGGACAGGGACGGGCAAGTGAGACTGGGAGGGGTCACATCTTAGATGGGTTTTGACCTGAGGACCAACTTGGATTAGCAACAGCTGTCAGCAGGGAGAGCTGAAGGTTCCGAAGCTGGATCTGAATTTCAGTGGAAAGGGCATTAGGGCTAATTAGCATCACTTGCTTGGAGCAAAGAAACAAGAAATGGTGAAACATATTCTGGGCATGATCTCTCAAGGTCTTATTTCATTTTTCTTTGTAGTTCTGAAAACATCTGTAATTGCCATATTGTTCAATGTCTCTGTCCCCTGCCAGGTCACAAACTCTGTAGGAGAAACTGTGTCCTGTAGGTATGTCTGACATTGGTACCCTGCACGTTACTCAGTACCTCACTACTGGGGTACAGCCAGGTTCACGCCACGGTAAGCTAACGGGAGTCACTGTCTTGAATCTGTGGCAGCATCCTCCTTCCCACCCCCAGTGCTCAGATCCCAAGCTCTGCCCTGGGACAGAAATGCATCTCTTGGATTTCCAACTGCCAGACACAGGCTTCTCTGCACATGTGAGATTCTCAGTGACCCACAGATGTGCACACAGCCAGTATGGGGCTTCCAGTCACCACAGGGCCTGTGCAGAGGACGGCTCCTTCTTTCTACACAGTGGAGAACTTTTTTCCAAGCTGCTCTGTTGGGCATGGCCTACCAGGTGCTGCCTCTCTGGGTCCATTTCACCTACCCAAAGGCCTTGGCCCTTTCAAACTGAATGCATTGAATTATACGATTCCATGTACAACCATGTTTAGACATTTTTCCAACTATTTTCCTGAAAGAAGAATAAAGAGAGACAGCAGCGGTGGTTCACAGTGGGCTTGCATAGACTCCAAGGGAGACGTGGATGCTGGTGCCCATCAGAGGCACTTGTGCTAAAACACAGACACACTGAGAGGATGAAGGAGAGGAGACGGATGGATACAAAGGAAGAGAAGTAACAGAAGCAGTCCTTGCTTATGGAGTATTTGCCGTAGACCAAGAACTTAGCCGAAGGTCAGCAGTATCTCTTTTGGTCCTCACAGTAATCTCCAGGCCAGAAAATACCATTCACCATTCACAGGTCAAGAAACAGACACTGCATAGAATGGCCAAGTACCTTATGAAGGTCACAACCAAGGGCAAGTTCAAGTTCAGAGTCAAAGTCTTGCCCTATATCTGCTCTAACCCCTAGGTCGACAGTGCTTCTTCTTTCTCATGGAAACCAAGTGCTTCTAGCATAAACCCAGGATCCTGAAGGATCTGGGGACCCTGGAGCCCTTTCTATGTGATCATCACCCATCAAAGAAAAGCAGCATGGGAATCCTGGCTTCACCCGTGCCTCTCAGCAGAGAGCACATGGAGTGTAACACAGCACCGACGCCTACTGTACCGGCTCTTGCTGCACTTTAGAACTTGCGCTCATAGCCCTTCCTGCTGCCTGGAAAATGCATCTTTCTCCAATCAGCTTCCACATTCCCACTGAAGTGTGGCCTAATCTCTCACCTCATGTACTCTTAATGCCACTGACTTCCGTTCACAGCATAGTAACTGCAGACAATGACTCCATTAGAGAAAGATGTGGCTAAGTGAGTTCAGCTGTGGACAACAAAATACACATAGTGTCCTTAAAGGGTCCCCAGTTTACTGCTGCCAGAAAGGGAGACTGATGGCTAAAACTCAAGAACTCACTCTGGCCTGTGAGGTAACAGGATGGAGACCATGAAGTGGGATACTGAGGACAGCAGTAATGACAGTTAACTCAGTTGCTGTGATACGCACTCCACCACCCAACACGCCTTACCTAGATCCATCTAGACAACTTAGTAGCCCTATGAGGCAAGCTGCATTCGGACTCCAGCCTTGTGGAGGGTGGAACCACAAAGCCACATAGGCAGAGGGCAGCAGAGGTAGGCTTTGGGAAGAAGGCCAGTGAGTTTGTTACGGCATGGAGCTAGGAGCTGATGGAAAACTGGACCAGGGTGCTAGTGGTCAAGTCGGCCAGCAGAGGTCTGTTTCTGTTGGATGTGGGAGCAGAGAGGATGGACTCGCTAATGATATGAGAGGAGAGACATCACGAGGCTCAGGAACTAGCTTAATGGAAACATAAAGCTGCCACTTACAGGGAAGGTGACAGTGGAAAAAGCACATTTGAGGAAAAACACCCGGAATTCAGTTGTGTCTCAAACGGACAGAGTTTAAAGTGCCTCTTGGGTTTGTTGGTTGGGCAAAACAGGCAGCCTGCCATGCAGAGCTCGAGGCCACTGTCAGCACGGACGGAGGGGAGGGGAGGCCCTGTGGTGGGTGAGCACTTGTCTGTCCACCAGAGGCCTGTGTGGTGACGGGAGCCAGCGGGGAGGGACAGGTACGGAGCAGAGGGCCCAGGGCAGTGAGTCCCAGACGCTGTTCACAGAGACACAGTCCTGAGCTGGGAAGGCTTTTCCTTCAGCAGTCCTCTTCCTCTCTGCGCTCTGCGTCTCTCTGGAGCTTCATGCGGAGCCCCAGGGTGCCTGAGGGAACGCCCACTCCCTAGTTCAACGGCATTCCACAGTTGAGAGGACCTTTTCCAAAAATAAAACTCTAATTAAAGATCTATTGATCAAAACAACACATTTCACCATGAAATATGGAAAGACCAAGTGGGAAACAAAGCATTTTTCTTGCCAAATGTGTGAAACAAAAATAAAAAGCCTGGCCTGCATATGCCTTTTCCATTTGTGGGACTGGCCCTCTGCCTCGGGCTTATGAATGAGTGATAAACTCCCGCTTGCTGCAGGGGTTTCTTGTGTTCGTTTCTATTACTTATCGATGCCTGTGCTTATCTCCCACTCTTGTTCACTAGGCCAAGTGGCTGAGTGGGCAGGTCCTCGGGTACCAGCCTCTAAGTCATGCCAAGGAAGAGCCCGCTCTGCCGCCCCCACCGCTGCTCGCCCGATCCCTCACCCTGTGCTTCTGCCCAGCCACTTCCCTACACTGCGTCCGGAGGGACCTAAAAGTACCAGCCTGCTGCCTTGCCAGCCTGTTATTCAAACCCCACTGGCGCTGCAGCGCTTTGTGGTTCTTCCCGCATCTGCATCCTGAGTGTCCTTCTCTGGCATCAGCCTGCTCCCGCTGCCTTCTTTGCACTGCGTTTCGGGGTCTTCCTGTTTACTACTCACTTATTAGCTCACTCCGTAAGGGCCCCAGACACACGGCGGCTCTATCTAACTACAGCACCAGGGTGTGTGTCTGGCTTGGGCGGAAAATATAGTACATATCTGTCAGGCAGGGGAAAGGAAAAAGAATGACAAAGGAGGAATAAAACTGAACGTAAGGAAGGGAAAGCAGAAGAAAGGGAAGAAAAATGATGGAAGGAGGAGGAGGAGAAGAAGCAGGGAGTCAAAACGAACAGAAAGGGGGGAAGTAACTGAGGGAAGGAAGGGAGGAGAGAGGTCTTGGAGTCCGGCTGGCCAGGTCTGTGGTATGGTCACCAGTTACTACACCTGGACAGCACTATGCCACCTCTGAGCTCTGCGTTTCTCTTCTGCGAGGTCATGGTAGTACTACCATTTCATGGGGAGAATACACATGTAACTGGTTCCTGTTTTCATCCCTGGCCTTGTAACCTGCAAAGTTTTCAGGGTTGGCTCCAATCCCATGAGTGAGAAGTGACAGTAATAACCTGCTGCTTCAGACAATCCCATGTATGAGCATCTAAAGAACTCCTGGAGACTCTGCCTCTTGACCCTGGGTGGTGTAACGCAGCAGTGATGTCCGAAGAAGGCTTCCAGTCAGTGTGTTACTTACAGTGAACACGACCCTTTGTGCTCACTGTCCAACCTCCTTCTTTCATAGTGTCCCGGTGCTCCGAGTCAGAGTCCAAAACCCAGGACAGGGACAGGAACCAGAGCTACACCAATCAACACAGCACCTTCCCTGGCTTCAGCAGCTGGCACAGGGTCAATAGTGATCCAACCTTATAGAACCAGGACTTTTATCCAAGGAAACAAAAATACTCTATTTGAGTTCTCCGAGAACCTGAGAGGATGAGTCGCTGGAGGGACACCATCACCTGGGCCTGAGAGTGAGACCAGCACCCTGAAGGGACACCAGTGAGACCTGCAGAGCTCAGTGCCACACGAACCCTACGTCCATCCATGGCACTTAGCTCCTGGTGGCTTCCGGCTTCACAAAAGCAGCTGAGGCACCTTGAGTGAATTCAGGTTTCCTCACTGCTTCCTCGGAAACCTGTGGTTGGCCATGCCTAGGTACATACCAGGGGAGATCATGACTAGATTTTACTCATACACATCACAGAATTCCTCAAAATATTTCCATTAACTGCTCGACATCACAAACACTCGGAGGTAATTTCCTCAAAAGATTTCCCACAGTATGCACGAATTCTCTTGACAAGGCGTCATATTTCTTCAGAAGTCTGAAGCTACTTTGGACCCTGTGGTAACACTGGATCAGTGAGTTAGGCACAAATGGTGCCTCTATGAACAGCCTACCCCTCAGAAGCCGCTCCTCCCTGGCATTCACGGTGGTGTCAGGCAACTGGCTCCTCTTCTCCATATTCCTTCCTGTCTCTCTAGATGTGAGTGCCCTCTCACTAATTCCTTAGTCTCTGACTGACTGAGGTAACCCCCCCCCACACACACACACACACCAGTCCACGGCTACAGCTAAGCTCATGTCCTCGGGGTGGCTGTGAAAGAGGAAGGGGCAGAAAGTGAAAACAGTGGTAGAGACAGGTAATATGGCGGAGACACAGACAAAACTGAAAAAAAAAAAGGGGGGTCAATGAAAGAAAACAGGTATAGCTAACTTTTGTGCTATAAAATTATGCAAGTCTTGGGCCAAAGATTTAGCTCAGTGGTTCCTGCGCCTTCCTAGCAAGCGCAAGGTCCCTGGTTTGATCCCCAATAACCACATACAACAATACCAGATGTGGTGACTCATGCCTACCAGCAAGCAGTACCACATACCATAGTGCCAGATGTGGTGTGTCAGGCCTGTAATCCCAGCATTTGGGAGGCAGAGACAGGAGGACTGCTGAGTTTGAGGCTTGCCTGGGCTACACAGTGAGCTCAAGGCCAGCCTGAACTACAAAGCAAGACCCTGTATCAAAACAACAACAACAAAAAAAGAATTATGGAAATCTTCATTCCAGGTTTCTTTTTTCCTTTCCTTTTAATTAATTAATTAATTTAGTGCCTACCTGTAAGCCCTTCAAACTGAGTTGGGATGTTATATAAGGTATCCTTGTATTCCAAATGTTTTTGCTTTATGAGTTTAGGTATTATGTTACTAGACCATACACAGTTTAATAGTGATTTCTCGACACCTTGTTTAGGATGTAGGCAGAAATTAAACTTTTTTTTCTGACAGAATGTTTAAAAGAAAGTAAAAGATGATTTAAAAAACACCTCTTATTTGCAAGGCATGTACTTTTTACAGTGTGTTTCTAGAACACAGGCAATGAATATTCCTTGCAGAAAATAAGATATGAAAGGCAGATAAAAGAGCATAAAAGCCATCTTCACAGTGGTAACATTCATTGTTGATTTCAATTAATGTCATGTTAAATAGCTATGTGATATATAAATTATTTAAATATATAACAAACTACTGAACCCTTTATTGGTTTTCTGAGCTATTATTGTCTTGTCATTAAGATGAATGGTACTATGATAAACATCTTTGTAGTCACATTGCTATACAATCTCCACTTTGCCAGAACATAAATTATTAGTTAAAGAGTACTGCATATTTCATTCCAATTGAGGTCGGCCCAGTTTACCCTCTGACCAAAGTTCTGTTTGGGATGTTCATTTTACCACCATCCAAGCCAACACTACATATCATCTTTAAAAATCTTCCCATAACTTTTGAACACAAATTAGATGGATGAACCTTTCTCATGGTTCAAATAAGTTAAAGAGAGATGAAGAATATTCAACCTCAACATTCCTGAGTGGTCAGCTAGCCAGCTCTGCCGCAGGCTCTGGAGATACCAAGCTGCCCACACAGACAAGGAGTGCCAGGTTACTTGGTAGAAGAGAAGTGAGCTGATAGCTACAGGTTAGATTTTTGAATGTACTTTGGATAAAAAGACCTGGGGTTTTTGTTCTAGCAGTGGAGCCCTGCCTAGATGAAAGGCAAGTCTGCATAAATTATTCACTTAATGTAAGACATTTTGGGGGATGCTGGAAAATGTGGATTATTAATGGGCAGACCAAAACAATTCTCACATTACATAGAGCCGGAACTATAGACAGAGGAAAGCCCCAGACATTTTGCTTGTTGTAATGTTCTGAAAATTCTCACAATAAGAAGTTATTTCTCATCAGGCTTGCTCTGTGTTGTACTGGGAAAATAAGGTTTCAATTAAAATTGTCATTTTTCAGCCTTCTTATGGGTGGTCATCCATCCTGCTGAAAAGCGATCTGAATCAGAGCCCTGGCAGGGTGGGGGGGCCTGAAGCCGTGCCAGTTTTCTGTGTGAACGTGGGTGAGTAGAACCAAATGGAAATTTGGCAAAGTCCAGATCAGACTACCACCATGATGCTTTTGTTTCCTGCCTGGAGATCACAGTGGTCCACACCGTACTCTGGGGGCTAAGAGGCACGAAGCAGCCAGCGGAGGGCGGCGCGCAGTCAGGAGGGTTGACTGGGGAGGGAAGCTTTTTTTCTGCAGCTCTCACTGTGGAATGATCTGAACAGGATGCGAACCCACCCAGACCTCCTCGTGAACTCCCACCCTACCAGTGTCACTTTTCAACATTGTGACCGCTTCCAGTTGGATGCTTTAAGCTGCTGGTTTTAATTAAAACTTAATTTGCAGAAATATTTCATAATTTATGCATGTCATGGAATTCCTCTGAGATGCTGAACTCAGAGCCAACTGCAGGCCTTATAAGGAGACACCGTGGGAGAAGGTTAAAGGAGGAAGCGATGTGTAGGAAGAGCAGTACCAATGGGTCACGGCAGAGCAAGGCATGAGTGCTTCCTTTCAGCCTCCTGTCACTGGGATCTGTAGCCATTTGGGAAAGACATGGGCTTTGGTGCCCACAAGCAGAGAACCTGTTGGCCAAGTCGCAGACATAGAGGATGAGGAGCGTTAGCAGTAGCCACAAGGACCCTCCCTGAAGAGGCTCCCCAGGGGACGGGAAAGCCAAAGACCTTGAAATGCTCCAAAGTGGATGAGTCCCCACCCATCCCAAAAGGAGCTGTAAAAAAAAAAAAAATCCTCAGAGGAAAATCTATGAAAACTCAAGAACCTGTGGTGAAACCATTACTTTCCTCAACAAATGTCTTCCAGAGACAATATGCGGGGACCTGCCCAATTGTTGGACCACAGAGAAATCTGTGTAACAACTTAAGTAGAAATACAGGACCCAAAGAAAGACGACCCTAAAGACTTCCCTGCCCCAGCTCATGCACTTGTTAACTGGGAAGTGCATGAGTCTCTGGTCACCCTCCACGTTGTAGCAGGGAGAGGATATACACAGGAAACAGCCCTGGAAGAAAGTGAGCGGAGCTGGCAATGAAGGTAAAGACATACTGTGCAAAAAAAAAAGGAATGATGTGAGGTTGGGCTCTACTTTTCAGCAAGCAACCTGTGAAGTCATAGGATTCACAGTGACTGGGATACAGAAAGAAACTAGTTCAAAACAAACACAACTGCCAGCATGTCTGCTATGATGCGTTCCGCATTACTAAGAAACTTTACCTTCCATGCTACCACATACTAAAAATAGCAGAATTTATAGGGAAAACAGGTAGGACAGGTAGCTCAAGCCTTTAGCAACTTTATAGTCACAGCACTAACCATGACCAATTGCAAGCTTAATGTAATAGTGGTATAGTTAAAAAAAATACATATTAGTTCCTGACTGGAAAAGTGTGTTCTTACTTTTCCTTTAAAGGAGATGGGAACTTAAAGGGGCAGGAGGTATAAGGGTTCAGGCAGCAAGTGATGGAGACAAGGGGAAAATGCTCCTGTCTCACTCTGGTTGAATGAGACAGGAGTCACTGCTAAGGTGGCACATCAGGCACAGACCCGGAAGGACAGGTGTGAGCAAGCAGCCCTTAGCCCTGAACTGGGCCTCCCTGCCGGCTCCTACTTCCTGCTGCGCCAGGCCACTGTTTGTCTTCTTGATGCTTCCTCATCAACAAGACTTTAATTCAGATCACTGTTCAGAATTACAAACCTCTAACTCTTCATTATGGTCACCAAAAATGTGAAAGCTCTTAGCCCATGTCTTACATGGTGCCACTTTCCATGAACAACTGGGTCGGAATTTAATAAGACGACTATTGTCTCAGGCACTACAGCTTGTGTTTCTATAATGTGAACGAGTTGCTACATAACTGACAGTGAATGATGTCACTCGAAGGCCAATTCTCAGTGGTTCATCATTCTCTCTTAACTAATTACGTAGAGAAGTTGTGTCTGAATTGCAAGAAGGCTGAAGCTCAAAAAGGAGCCAAGCTTCTTTTTTCTGAAACAGATAACATTTGATAACTCTGTGAGACGGCAGCTAAAATGAGCAGTATTTTAAATGTTGTACTTCATTTCAAATTGGGGACTGCTTTTCAAAGTGCGGAGACCCCTAAAATGAAAGGAGACTGTCTGAGCGGATCTCTCAAATTTCTTAACCTTTGGGATTCTCCATCCTTATTTGCATTACTTATTTTTATTTAACAGTAATGGGTTTTTACATTTCTATAATTATGTTTTAGCTCACAAGCTGCTCTTTACATATGACAGCCCTAAGGTGAACACCAAGGACCTGTCACAAGATTTCCAAACACCGAGGGCCTAGGTGAGTGCTAAACCACAGAGCTCAAACATCCCCAACAACCTTGAAGCTGCGCTCAGATTCTGCAGCGGAAGCAGAAGCCTCTCACAATAGCAATTCTGAGCAGAGAGGCTTTCCTAAGGACAGGGAATCCCAGTGATGTGGTCCCAATGGCCCATGGAGACAGGGCCACAGAGGCCAGCCGTGGCAGGGGCAGACAGCAGGCTCATAAGTGTGCTCCCTCAGGACCAGAGTGACCACCATTAGATCATTCTTACACATAGGCACATCCTTGGGAAACCCTGTTCTGAGGCATCCTAAAGCAGGAGGGAAGGCCTCCTAATGGCTCCTGCTCATCTAGAACCTACCTAAAACACAAAAGTTGCCAGGGGAATATGGTAGGGGAAAGTAAGGAAGGGAAAGAATAAATATGATTTGAAAAGAAAAAGAAAACACATGTATATAGTGGATAGGGGGTTGTGGGGTGGGTAGGGATATGGGTAAAAATGAGAATTAACTCATGTCATGTACTAGTACAAATTCCCCAATGCTGGGTGTGATTGTGAGCTTTATGTAAAAGGTACCAATAAAGAATTCAATTGAAGAAAAAAAAGTTGCCAAGGCACTTAGCTCACTTCAGTAGAAGCTACATCGATGGCTGCCTTCAAGCCAGACAGTGTCATTTAGCAAGTCTCTGGGGGTCAGAGAAGAGTCCATTTCCTAAGGTCATGCGAAAGAATCGCACATTGAAAAGCCAACTGGTACACCAAAGTGGCTTTAGTGACATTCAGAAGACAGCTCCGGTGGAGTGTTCCCAGAGGAACAGCATCTCCACTGCTCAGAAAACAGCCCATGAAACAATGGTCTCACTGAGCCAGGGACAGAGCACTGAAGGTTCTGTCTCTCTCTACCCCATCTCTACCTGCAGCTGTGAGGCAAAGGTTCAGTGCGATCCTCCTACTTCCTGCCTTCCATGAAAGACTTAGTAAGCTATGAAATAAAAGCCAGTCACTGTAATTCTTTTATCCGTCAGGCCTGTATTGCCCATGTGGGAGCGCACTGAACAGACAGTGGAAGGTGGAGGCCTGAGCGCCGAGTGACAGACCACCCTCTGTCCGAGTTCATGGAGAAATTCTTCAGGAAACTCTCAGCTTTGCTATTCCAGTTGGAAAACTGTGGTTACAGTGTAAAAAAAAAGCTTTTTTTTTCCTATAAATATCTTTCAACACTTCCTTCTCTTGTATTTTGTTTTTGCCTCAGTTCTTCAGTGCTATGTTCTTTGTTCACCATAAGGGAAAAAAGACTGTCTAAGTTGTTTCTTTCAACATGTAAATTCTCCTTGTGGCTTTGAGAATTCTCAAGTCAAGACTGGGGTATTTTGATTAACAATGAGAGCTTGCAATCTACAGTACCAATATGATCACCCCCACTCCATAGGTGAGAACCTGTCACTTCTCTGAAGCCTTTTGCCTTGATAGTACAAAACAGTTGTATAATCCAATTTGTATCCCCTGCCCCAACTACTGTATTAATGGATAATAAAGGAGATACAAAGTAAGTGAAAATCAAGGAGGCTTCTTGTCAGTAGATTAAAGAGATTTGTCTTCCTCTCTCTCCTGTGAACACCCTGAGTACCACTCTGCTTTGGGCTTATTTTGGTTGTGCCTAGAAAGAAGAAGTTATGTGAAAATGCTGGTGGTGCACACCTTTAATTCCAGCACTTGGGAGGCTGAGGCAGAAGGATTAACTGTGAGTTTAAAAACAGCCTGGGCTGCACAGTGAGTTCAAGGCCAGCCTGAACTATGGTGTCTCAAAACACTGATTAAAGGAAAGGAAAAAAAGAAAAGGAGAAAAGAAAAGAAAGCCAGGACTACTAAATCTCTCAAAATACATTTTGCTCCTCTGCCCCTAAGTCAGGTGTTTGGCAGTCCCCTAGGACACTTTGTCAACCACATGTTCCTATAATTATGAAATCTGTATATTTTTCAGTGGAGTTTCTCTTCTATTGATTAATTTACAATTAAATCATGAAACAGAGTGACATATATATGCCAGTGCCTTTGCCATTCTACAGGAATCTGCTCTCCTAATACAGAAAGTCAAATTTTATCAGTGGTCCTTGAGCCCAAACCTCAAAGAGGAAGATTTACTTCTGAAGTTCACATTTAATAACTACAGAAATCCAAATGCCAAGAATTGAGCCACCAAATGTTCTGGCTAAAAAGTACACATTAGAGCCAGGCGTGGTGGATCTTGCCTGTAATCCTAGCACTCGGGAGGCAGAGGCAGGAGGATGCTGAGTTTGAGGCTTTCCTGGGCTACACAGTGAGCTCCAGGCCAGCCTGAACTACAAAGTAAGACTTTGTCTCAAAAACAAACAAACAAAAACATTAGATAACAAAAATATTACTCCCTGATAAAGTTAACTTGGACACAATATGCTTTTTCTATCTTGAATATGAATGAACAAATGGAATAAACTTAATCACATTTAGTATAAAAAACTAATACCATTAATCTTTCTATATTTCTGCTTATGGTAGCAGTGGAACAACTAGTACTACATTAGTTCTCCTGACAGAAACAATTAAAAAATAGATGTAATAACAAACACAAATACTGAATTGGCCAACAGTTAGCACAGACTGTGATTTCAAAAGAGTGCAAGACAGAAAGTAAGATTTATGGTTTTACTGTAATACTCTACCTGGAGCTATTTACAGAGAATGATGAACCCAAATCAAGTCCCAAGGTTGTCCTAGACCAAGGAAGCTGAGAGAGTTCATAAAAGTTAATGGGATTGAACTTTGTAAGATAAAGTAGTATGATGCTAAAGACAGCCAGCTACTCAGAGAAAGAGATCTGTGAGTCTATTACAAGGTCTTTGTAAGTTTTCAATTTCATGATAACATGAACATGTACAGAGTGAGACTTCAAAAGCAGGGCAATGCATACTCTGGGGGAGGAGGGGAAGAACTTCAGTGAGGCACTAAGCTGGAAAGAAGAAAGAACCACTCATCTTCAAACATGGCTGTGACTGTACAAATTCAACCAATCAGGGCAGAATGCCTTGTTAGCCACCTTGTTAGCCAGTCAGTAGGAGTCTTAAAATCACTGTACCTTGGAACTCATCTAGAGCAAGAATGAAATATGTACCATGTCTGCCTAATCACAGCTTGAAAACAAGCTTGAAAAGGCCAAGGCAATTCTTAACTAGATTAATTGATAGCCAAAATAAGTCTCTATGCTCCTTAAAGTAACACAACAAAATCTATACACTGAAACATACAATGGCCATCATCATGTCATTTTGCTTATAATCTAACAATAAAACATTAGCTATGGAAATAGGAAAATATGATTCATAAAAGGAAAAACAATGGGTAGAATGTCAGAAATGATAAAATTGCAAACATAGAATTTTTAAACAATGAAATGTAAAAGATTTAAAGGACAGCATGAACACAATGAAGAAATACAAATTTAAACATAACTAAAACCCAATGAAAACCAAGACCAAAATAAAATAGTCTAGAACTGAAAAAATATTAAATATTACTTTGTAATATTTAAAGTCATTGAATTTAACAGCAGCTTAGACATTGAAGAAGAAATTATTTGAATTTGAAGACTTGGCAAATAAAAGCAATAGAAATACAAGCAAAGAGAGGTTAAAAACAAACAATGGAAAAAGGACTTCAGAAACCATTATGGTAACATGAATATATGTATAACTAAAATCCCAGAACATTTTGGAACAAGGAAGCTACAGACAAAAATACCTGAAGAAATAATAGCTAAATCAGAGTTTTTAAAATTATGAATACATCAATTCAAAAACCTTAATGAAATTCACACACAAAACCAAAAATATTAAGGCACTTGACAGTAATTTTGCACAAAACTAATCATCACAATAAAATCTCAAAAGAAGCTGATAAAATAAAGCACACAGGTATAGAACCTCAAGGGTAAGAATTATCACTGACCCCCCACACCCTGGAAACAATGCAAGCCAGATGACAATAGAACAACTATTTAAAAAGTATTATTTTTAAAAAAGTTAAACCTAAGATACTGTATCCAACGAAAATATTCTTTCTGAGAAAGGCAAAATTGAAATGCTTACAGACCAAAACATTGAGACAAGTCATGGCCAGTAGAGCTGTTCTATAGGAAAGATTAAAGGAAGTTCTTCATGCTGAAGAAAAATGATTCCAGATGGAAGCTTGAATCCATACAAAAGAATAAACAGCACCAGAAATGGAAAATATGTGGGTAAATAGAACATTTTCTCATTTTAAAATTAACTGTTTTAAGCAAAATAAAGACAATATATTGAAGATTTTATGACATATATAAAAGGAAGATGTGTTCATCGTGGCATGAAGGATGAGATGGGGCTGCAGACACACCACTTCCAGGTGAAGGAAACAGATATGGGAGGGAGGTCAGGAACAGATAGCTAATAATAGGCCCAGTGCTCACAAAACACAGCCAAGACACAGCTATACACGAACAACGAAGATACAAAGGAATATACACGTCTGTTCACAAGAAAGCAGAAAAAAGAACAGGCTGGGCATGGTGGCTCATGCCTGTAATCCCAGCACTCAGGAGGCAGAGACAGGAGGATTGCTGAGTTCAAGGCTTGCCTGAGCTACATAGTGAGCCCAGGACCAGCCTGAACTACAAAGTGAGACCTTGTCTCAAAAAAAAAAAAAAAAAAAAAATACAGGGCCGGAGGGTTGGCTCAGTGGTTCCGGCACCTGCCTCGCAAGCACAAGGTCCTGGGTTCGATCCCTGGTAACCACATACAATGCTGGGTGTGGAGACTCATGCCCACCACCATCAATACCACATACCACAGTGCCGGGCGTGGTGGCTCACGCTTGTCATCCCAGCACTTGGGAGGCAGAGACAGGAGGATTGCTTAGTTTGAGGCTTGCCTGGACTACATGGTGAGCTCAGAGCCAGCCTGAATGACAAAGCAAGACCCTGTCTCCAAAAAATAAATAAATAAATAAAAGAACAGAATACAAAGACATACATATATGTACGTGCGTGTGTTTGTGGGTGTGAACACTATATAGAAAGATTTGTCCATATGTGTATGTGTATATATATAGTCCTATATACTTTGTGTATGTATATAACATACTTAGTCATTTACAATATGAAAAATTTAAATAAGGAAAATAACAGAATTATATATGTACATACATATATACATATAATTATATGTATGTTGTATTATATATACATAATTTATATAGTTATATGTATTATTTATATAGAAGTATAGCATCTACAACATTGATAAATGTAAGAATAAACACTTATATGCATATCTATCTTCTTATAACAATAGACTTAAAATCAAACAAAATAATTGCATTGAATGTGAAGGACTGAATAGACTGATTAAATGGTAGAGATTTTCAGGCTGGATAAAAAGCAAAAGAAAATTCACCTATAAATTGTTGACAAAAGCTACATTTTAAGTGAAAAGATAAGTAGGTTAAAAGTAAAAGAATAGAGAGCATATGCATAATAGAATAATAAGAAGAAAACTTGGGTACTGGTAATATTAACAAAAAAAACACACATGAGATCTATTTCAGAACAATATTACCAGAGATAAATAGAAATATTTCATAAGAGATGATGGTCAGTTCATCATGCCAGTCTTCAAAAGTAATGTGTGCTCCCAACAAAGCTTCCAAACATATGATATAAAAATTGACAGACACTTCTCAGAGGCAGAAATCAAAGCAGCCAAGAAACATATGAAGAAATGCTCAACATCTCTGGTCATTCGAGAGATGCAAATGAAAACA
>PVIC010001826.1:75568-86289 GCA_004025085.1 Thryonomys swinderianus | reverse complement strand
TGGGCCTCTAGTGACAGCTGGGACCTGAGCCTCTGTGATGTGACCCTGCCTCTGCCGCCTAGCCTCCCCTCAGCTCTGCTGAGCCTCCTGCTCCCAGGAAGTCCAGAAAACAGCTGAGGTGACAGTTTCCTCACAAGACACTCAGGGTTGCTTTGGAGATAAAAGGAGATCAAAAAGTGAAGATACAGATGACCTTTTATAAAATAATTTCTATACCTCTGTCATTTAGTCCTCATGCTAGTGGAAATTTCATTATTATTGCATAACAGTGAGAAAGAAGGTCTAGTTATGTTATGAAGATCACAGCTAATAGGGAGCAGGGCTGGGACTTAGCCCGGGACTGACATACCTTAGGACTTCTCAGAACAAGAGACAGAATCACAGAGAGAGCTTGGAAGAGCACATCACACTGGAAACATGCGACAAAAGGGAAAGACCCTACACAAACAAACTTCCACTACATGAAGATTTGTTAAAAGGACAAGGGCATATCCATAGCCCAAGGTCAGCTCTACTTTATAAGGACCAGAGACACTCCCTAGAACAGAGACTGGTGGCCCCAAGCTGCACATCTTGCTTCCCAACTCAGGCCTGTCCCAGCTTCCTCTCCCCTTTGCCAGACTGCAACTCTCAAACGCTATGCCACTCTGCCCATGTTTTTTTTTTTTTTTTAAGACAGGATCTTGCTTTGTAGTTCAGGCTGGCCCTGAGCTCACTATGTAGCCTAGGCAAGCCTGGAACTCAGCAATCCTCCTGCCTCTGCCTTCTGAGTGCTGGGGTTACAGGCGTGAGCCACCACACCCAGCACTGTGGCATGTGGTACTGATTGCTGGTGGGTGTGAATCACCATGACCAGCATTGTTGTACGTGGTTTTTTGGGGAATCAAACCAGGGACCCTATGCTTGCTAAGCAGGTGCTAGAACCACAGAGCTAAATCTCTGGCCCAGCCCATGGTTTTTCATGCAAAGTAAATGCATTCTAGATAAAATACAATATATGCTCTCATACATTGAGCATGAAAGAAAAACATAAGGCTATATAAAAGGGAAATATATGTCAAGTTTAAACTGCTAATCATTTTTAAACAAGATGAAATTTTTATGCATCACTTCATATGAAATTTCATACACACATTGCCATCTGTTATTACTCAGAGCATTTCATCACCTTCATTTTTCTAATAGAATCTTTTCTAAAGGATTTCTATTATATAGAATAATTACTGATCCTTAGCACTGAATATTAAATTAAACCCACAAATCAAAAACAGATGTCTTTTCATAAGAGGAAATATAATTAGTAAATAAAAAGTCGGCTGTAAAACAATAATGATACCATGTAGAAAATTCCAAAATAATTATCTGAAAAGAGGGTGGAACAGGCAGCAGTGGTTGGAGACCCAGTCTCCAAACTTTTTGAGTTGTGTAAGAATATTCAAGCTCATCGAGGAACTGATGAATCAGTTGGTTTGGGCTGGAAGATGCTCTTGGGGTCCTCAGGGTGTGTCTGTAAGTGGCTCTCAGGCTGGTCAAGTATTCATAACTTATACTGGGAGGAAGAGCACATCAAAAAACCCCACAGCACATCAACATCCACACTAATTGATTCGAAACATATAAGTAGTCAAGTTGCCAGTCTATAAATGGGCAGGATTATGAGTAAACATTTCACAGTAACAAATAGAATTAGTAAATAAGATAAGAAAAAAAACCGCTTCAGCCCCATGAGTAATCAGAGAAAATAATTACCCCTCTCTCTAGGGGAAGTGATTTAGAATATTATGATCTCTACTTTTGGGAATTTCTCCTCAGGGGGAAAATTTATCTTTACTAGTTTATCTTTATGGAAGAACAACCTTCCATAACAGGAGAAAGACCATGTGAAAATTTCCAGGGGATCCAGAAGCCACCAGCAGCTGGGAGATGAACAGGCTCGGGGTTGTCAGTGCATCACAGACCTGGCACAGAAGGAGACAGCAGGACCACAGGACCAGAGTGGCCTGGATGCTGCGAGCTCTGACAGTGGGAGCTGGTTATAAAGAGCCTGTACAGAAGCTGTGGATGCAGTTCGTGGACATCAGTGAGCCCCATGCATTCATCTCCTGACACACATGGATTTGTTCGAAGAACAGAAGCAGGATGGACAGGCTCCTTATAGGAGGTGTTCGCTCCTTTCTATCTTCTGGACCAGGTGTCTGTGACCAGTTCTGGTGACACTTGGAGGGTTGACATCAGACAGGGCCAGGGCCAGGGCCAGGGCCGCTGTCCCCAGGCTAGGCTGTGACATCGCCTGTCAGCTCCAGAGTCATGTTACTGTGTCGTCTCCCTCTTTGGCACGGTCATCCCTCAACACCTTTGCAGGGCCCTTGAGGCCCTGGGTCCAAGTTGAGCAGATTCTGCAACTGGGCCACTAAGTTCGATCTGCAAAGAGAGTACCATGCTGATGTACCCCTGGGAAGAAGGTTCCACAGCGGGTGGCTGGTCCACACAGCTGTGCTGGGGGGTCCACAAGCTATGTGCCAATGCCCTGTGGAGTGTGAGTCCAGGATCCCTTCTTCAGTGCCAGGCTGCAGGTGGCACCAAGACTGGAGGCACTAGATTTTCCACTGGAGAATGGTGGGTTGAGTCCATGTAGTAAATTTCCACTATGGTCTGTCTCGGTCTGGGTTCCCAAAGTAAACCCTAAGACAAGTCATTGAGTCCATGAAGATCACTGAGGAAATCATCCCAGACAGTACTGGTAAGGGAGTGGGAAAGAGACAGGAAAGAGGAAGACACTGACAAAAGTGTTTTCCAGTAGGTTCCCACTGTGGCAACTAGGGCTCATTCCTGTCAAAGATGCCCAGGACTACAGACTGAGACCACCTGCCCTCTGACACCTGCCCATCTGGCTGGGACTATACCAGTGGCTTCCCCTGCTTGGCGCTCCTGGCTCATCTCAATTGGGCACATGGGGGAAAGCTTTTTGTTGAGAGTGGCATGCACTTGTCGTGGGCCATCCCTGGTGACTAGGAGATGGCCTCTCCACTGGGTGGCTTAGTGAACCAAGGTGAGGCTCAGTGAAGGAAGGTGTAGACCACTCAAGCAGGGGCCAGCGGCAAGGGACACTAATGGCAAGCCACACCAAATGCAAGTGAAAGTCATTTTTATTGCCGTAGACAGCAGTTTTCAGCTATAAAGTGCTGATGACCGGGAAGAATAAGAAGAATTGGAACTAGAGAGGAGTCTGGAGAACTACTCAGTTATGCACTGCTGGTCAGAATGCAGATCAGGGCAAATCTGAAAAGCATTTTGGCAGCATAAACTTATGACTGACTTTTGTTAAAGGAAATCTGAGAATAGCCCTTCCTGTCAACATTAAGTAGTCTGATACAACACAGAGGATAGGTTTAGGGTTGGTTTGCTCCATATGTGTGGAAGTAGAGGCATTAGGAAAAACCAGAGACTGACAATTATCCCTATTTAACAGTCCTCCCACCTTCCCATCAACATTTCCTACCTTATCCTTCTTGGAGCAGTTACCATCACATGAAATTATGCCATCTGTATTTTTGACTTAGTCAGTGACTGCTTCCTCACGATGGTAGGAACTTGCCTTGTGTATAATTGCCTGGACTTGTGCCTGACTAATAGTTGGTGCCTGGTGTTATGGTTTAGAACTAAAACCTCTCTCCATGTATGTGGAAGAGGACTAGATTGTGCATTGCTATACTCATTAGTTATAGCTAAATGTATAGCTAGGAGGCGGGTCTACATGGAGAGGCATCACAGGGACTGTGACCTGAGGGTGTGTCTCCCTCCCTGATCCTCCCTTTGCTCTCAGCTCCTGGCCTCCATGGGATGAGCAGCTGTTCTGAACTCTTCCTTCTACCATGCTGTTTCTGTTCAGGGCTGGCAGACCAGGCACTGAGACATAAGCAAAATCAATCTCTGCTGTAACTTGTGGGCATTAGGTATAGGGCCACAGTGTGAGAAAAGTGGCTAAGATGCTTGGGGAGTGAATGCATAACTGAATACTGGATGGCAGATGGATAGGAAGGTGGACCATGGGATGGATGGATGATGGATGTTTGCAACTTTGCTGGTTGTTCTCTAAGGAAGAGGAAATTGCACCAGATTAGTCTTTGAGTTTAGTGGAACAAGGTCGAATCATCTGTTGGTATGGGGCATGGACATACCTTCTAGTCCCATTCTCCCCAGCAGACCTTACACTCATCCCCTGAGGTCCACTTGGCTGAGAACTGTCTGAAACCCCAAACATTTTTCCCACTGATCAGTCAACACATTCTGAGAGACCAATGCTCATCAACAACAATATCCCACTTCCACTAGGAGGGGGGGGTCATTTCCTGTAGGAGCTATGGCACTTCCTCTGTCCACTGTTTCTGCAGTGAGAACCAGGACTTCCAGGAAACCTGGAAGAAGCTCGCCCATCTCTGAATGTCTGCAGGCTGTGCCAAGTCTCCTTCCGTCCCAGGGAGAGCAGGGCCAAGGCCAGCTGGGCCTGAGCACCAGCTTTAGGAACACAGGACCCTGAAGGGAACAGCTGTCTGCCCCGCTCTGCTGTACTCTCTTGTGGTGTGTGGTCCATGAGAATGAAACATACACACAAGCCCAGAATAGCCAATCGCTGAGAAGGGCTGACTTTTAGGAAAAAACCCCCTCGTATATGAATCCTCCACATCTTTTGCTTTCCTCATCCATGACAAGGTGACTTAGGCAGCAGTGACTGTGACTACCTTCACAAAAGTGATTTCAGACCATTTCTGCCACATGGTGCATTCACTAAGAGCTGTACAAAAAATAACCTACCTTATAAAAATCAACAGTGACCAAACCATACCTTAAAGTTCACATTTCATGGATTGAGGACTTACGGGTTTAGTTTATGTCATCAGCCTGGCTCCTCCCGGCCAACAATGGTAGCTCAGACAGTGAGTGGTGGGAAGTTGAGGCTCAAGGTCACCTCCACTGCCAGGCTGGTCTGCCTTTGGCTGCCCTGGCTCTGTGACACCCATGCACAGATGTCCTGTTGGCAATCACCAGCTCTGCTCTGGTTCGTAGCCTTATATCTGGACTTACAGACCCCTTGTCTCATGTGAGCTTTGTTTAATTTGCTCAGTCACCATCGCATAGATCTCAGCCTCAATGCTCCAATTGGGCCCCCCCCCCCTTGGGGTCCCTTCCTCTGATACTGGAAGTGGGCTGTTCAATTCCTTTGTATCTCCAGCACTGAGCACAGTAGCTGGCATGAAGGGGAGCCTCAGTCAGTGCACGCTGCCTGGAACTGCTGGAAGGATTGGGCCTTGGAAGGTCCCGGGCTCATTCTCTGTTGACGTTGGTGGTTGACTTTGTTTCCTCGGAGTTAGCTGGCCTTGGGAAGCCCAAGGACTCAGTGAGTTGAGACAAGATCTTGGAACTCTTTTCATAGGAGTCTAATTCTGGCTTTCCTGGTTTTCTCTGCTGTTGGTTAGGACAGGGAAGAGGAAAAAGTGGCCGTAGTTGGCCTTGGTTTCATCCCTCCCTTTGCTTGGGCTGAGGGGTTGGAGGGAATTATGGACCCAGAGGTGTAAGGATTTGCTGGTAAAGGCAGAGGCTCCTGCGTAGACCGTTTGTGTGGCTCTATTGGGCTTCTCCATCCTTACAGGCCTTGTGTTTATGCAGAAGGATAATGGGGCTACACTTAAAAGTTAGGGCTCCTATCTCTTAAAGACTGCAGCAGCTTCAACAACTTCCTGGGAAGGAGCTAGGACCCTAACTAAAAAGAGGACAGCTGCAGTGACAGGGGCAGGGGGTCAGAAGTCTCAACCACATATCTCCTTCCTGGGGGACTCACTAATGCTTGTTGGGACTTAGTTAAGGATTTCCTATCATTGTTATTCACGGACTTCCATCTACTCATGTGGAAGAATGATCCATTTCTGGTTAGTCTGAATTCCCTAAGATTTCAGGCTCTTCTGGATGTAGAGAGAAACCTTCCCAGCAAGTCTGGGTGCTCATTCCCAGGCCTGTGATTCTGTGTTCTCTCACTCGCTCAGGGCTCAGGAAGAGAGACTAAGCCTTGGCAGGAAATCGAGCTGGAATCTAGAATAGAGCCCATCTGGAGCCAGGCCAGGAATGTCACAGCTGTCATTCACTGCACTGTGGGCTCCTTAGACAAAGCCCAGCAGTGTGCCTGCAGTGAACAGGGCAACTGAGGCCCAGCAGCATGACAGGGGGCCAGGACCAGGTGAAGCTGGCAGGCGGGGCATGTGAGACTGAGTGTGGAATCAACTCAAACTGGGCCCTCTAAGAAGATACCCCCACCCCAGGAAGCAGCTCCCTCGGGTCTGATGCCAGCCAAGGCTGGCACCTAGGTCTTCCATGCTGAGGTGTCAGGCATCCCATGAATAGTAAGGCCTGGGAGAAAGGAGTTCTTTGGGACTGATTATGGCCACTGACTTCTCCAGTCCTCTTTTGGGAGGAAAGATGGATGATCCTGGGGTGGGTTTTAGGAGAATTCCTTCTATCCCTAGAGTTGGACTGGATATGACTAGGGAAGACAGAGGGCTGGCAGCACCATGAACTCAACTGGAGGCAACTGTGGGTAATCTCTGTCTTTCAGCTGGAGGAGGGGACCCTGGGAACTTCAGTTCCTGCATTTCTGCCCAGTGGCCTGGTTCTGGTGGGATGAACTGAGTTTGGGAGTTAAGAAAAGTAGCTCACTTAATGTATATGAGACCGAGTCTTCTTTCCTGTAAACTGGGGATAATAATCCACACTTCCTCCATCTCCTGGACATTTCCAGATAATCACAAATTACCGATGATGACCTTCCAAGAGAAATGCTTCCCGATTTGTGAAGCCCTTTGCAAGTGTGCAGGAAACTTACAAGAAAGGCAGACAACAGCACATCTTAACTGCTTGGCAGAGTTGACAGACAGCCTCGAGCACTCTAGAGAGCCTGCTGTCAATCAGGCATCTTCACACACAGAGCTGCTGTGTCTACACTGTTACCCCCATCTACAGATGAGACCATGGCCTTCATCATGGGGAGTTTAGTGAGCAGCACGGCAGGGTTTCCTTCTTTCTCCTCATCAGAGGGCCCAATTCTCTCACTATGGTGTGGGCCAGGCACCATGCCACCTGGTCATGCACCACCCTGGCAAGAACACTGCTATTCAAGTCTACATTCTGGCAACCCCAGAAATGGGACCCCCACCCTACCTGCTGGCGGTACTGAATCTGTAGCTGCTTCTGTCATATGGCCATTTGAACAGAAGCAGCAAAGGCCAACCTCGCCGGCAGCTCAACTCGGTGTTGCATACAGTGGAGACCAGCCAGAAGAGGGCAGAAACTGTTCCCTGGGTTGGTTTGCAAAGCACGAGGCTCCCAACCTGAAAGAGCAGGCCAGGCAGTGTTGGAGTCTTCTGGAGGCCCATTAGTTTGTGTGCCCTTGGCTGCTGTGCTCCCTTAATTAGAATCTTAATGTATGACTCAAAGGGTTTTTATTATAAAAATTAATGGCTAATTTTATAAATGAATAGGCTTCACATTGTCACACACACACACACACACACACACATCATGCTTTTATTGTTTCCACCCCCCCCCTGGAAGTCTCTCTTGTCTTTCTCGAGCCCCTCTCAGTAGTTCCTTTTCCCTTCCTTAATAGCCCCTTCTCTACCTTTAAACCATATATATATATTCCTACTAATGAGAGCGAGCATGTGGTAATTGTCTTTCTGAGTCTGGCTTATTTCATTTAGTAGGATGATCTCTGTTCCATCTATTTTCTTGCAAATGAGATGTTTTCATTTTCCTTTTTCTCTGAATAAAATTTCATTGTGTGTATACTTTTCTTTATCCCTTGATCTGTTAATGGGCAACTAGGCTGATTCCATAACTTGGTTTTAGTGAACAGAGCTGCAAGATAGATGGAAATATGTGTGTCTCTTTTTTATGTAGATGTCAAAGGGTTACTGGCTCATATGGTTGGTCTTATTTTAGTTTTTTGAGGAACTTCCATATTGTTTTCTAGAGTGGCTGTACTGACTTGTATTTCCACCAATAACATATAATGTTCCATTTTTCTCCACATCCTTATCAGTATTTGTTATTTTTTGCTTATTTGATAGTAGACATTGAGACTGGCATGAGGCAGAATCTCAATGTGTTTTTTTTTCCTTTTTTTTGTAGTACTGGGGATTGAACTCATGTCTTGTGTTTGCAAGGCAGGCATAGTGCCACTGAGCTAAGTCCCTGGGGTTCTCAATGTAGTTTAGATCTGCATTTCCCTGATGATTAAGGAGGTTGGACTTTTAAATATATTTATTGGCTCTTTGTACTTATTTTGATAAATATCTGTTCAATAAATATGTACATTTGATGTACCAATTTTTTTTTCTTTTTTGAGACAGGGTCTGGCTTTGTAATTCAGGCTGGCCTTCAGCTCACTATATAGCCCAGGCAAAACTCAGCAATCCTCTTGTCTCTGCCTCCTGATTGCTGGGATTAGAGGCGTGAGCCACCACACCCAGCTAAAGCTTTTTAATTTGAGATAGTCCCATGTGTCAATACTTACTTTTTATTTCCTGAGGTTTTGGTACCCTATTGAAGAAGGTATCTCAGGTGCCTATGTCTTCAAATGCTTCCTTATGTATTCTTCTAGCAATGCCAAAGTTTCAGGTTTTACATTAAAGTCTTTGATTCAGTTCAAGTTCAATTTTGTACAGTGTGAAAGACAAGGACCTAGTTTCAGTGTTCAACAGTGGATGTCCAGTTTTCCCACACCATTTGTCAAAGAGACTGTCTTTTTTCTGGTGTATGTTTTTGGCTCCTTTGTCAAAAATCAGATGGCTGGGGCCAGGGATTTAGCTCAGTCATTCCAGCACCTGCCTAGCAAGCACAAAGTCCCGAGTTCGATTCCCAGTAACCACACACCTCAATGCTGGGTGTGGTGGCTCACACCTGTAATCACAGCACTCAGGAGGCAGAGGCAGGAGGATTGCTCAGTTCGAGGCTTGCCTGGGCTACATAGTGAGCTCAGGGCCAGCCTGAACAACAAAGTGAGACCCTATCTCAAAAAAGAAAAAAAAAATCAGATGGCTGTAAACATGTGGTTTATTTTGGGTTCTCAGTTCTATTCCATTGGTCTACACATCTGTTTTTATGCCAACCAATGCTGTCATCTTACTGTGGCTCTGTAGCGTATTTTGAAATCAGGTCTGTGATGGTTTTAGTATGGCTCTTTTTCATCACAGTTGGTTTGGCTATTTGGGATCTCTGGTGATTCCATGTGAATTTTAGGATTCTGGTTTTTTTTGCTTCTGTGAAGAATGTCATTGTATTGAATCTATAGATTGCTCTCCATAATACAATGTTTTAATAATATTAATTATCCCAATCAAGGATCTTTCCATCTTCAAGTGTCTTCTTCAATTTCTTTCTTCAGTGTTTTATAATTTTCATTGTAGGTATTTTTCACCTTGGTTAGGTTTATTTCTAGCTAATTTTTTTTGAGCCATTGTGGCTGGAATTATTTTCCCAGTTTTTTTCCTCGGTAAGTCATTGATTTCTTTAGGTTTATTTTGCATACTGCTACTTTACTGAATTTGTTTATCAGATTTATAAGTCTTTTGTGGACTCTTTGGGGTCTTCTAAGTACAGGATCGTATCATCTGCAAATAAGGATAATGATTTCTTCCTCTAATAGATGTATCTCTCTTATTTCTTTATCTTGCCTGATCATTGTGGATAAAATTTATTTTATCTTATTAGTGCACGTTTCCATCCCATGAAGTTTACATTCTCTTTAGGGAGTAGACGCATCTATATAACACAGCTGGATTCAAACTTCCCAGTACTATACTGATAAAATTGGTGAGCATGAACATCTTTCTCTCTTTCCTGATTTGAGAAGAACTGCCTTCAATTTTATCCATCTAGTATGATTATGACTATGGGTTTATTGTATGCAGTCTTACTTTGCTGAAGTTATGATCTTTTATATCAAATTTCTTTGGGACTTTCTTCACAAAAATGTATCCATCTTTATTAAAGGCTTTTCTGTATCTGTTGAGAGGATTATATGATTTTTATCCTTGATTTTATTTTTGTGCTATATTATGTTTACTTAAATATGCTGAACCATTGTTGCATCCCAAAAATGAAACTGACTTGACTGAGGTGTATGATATTTTTATTATGCTTAGTTTGTGAATCTTGTACTGAGGAATTGTGTTGGTCTTTTTTGTTGTAGTGTCTTTGTCAGGTTTAGTAATGGGGTAATACTGACTTTATATAATTAGTTTGGACGGTTTCTTTCCTTTCAAGCTTATGGGAATAGATTGAAGAACACTGATGCTTGTTCTTCTAAAATTCTCCTGAATAGGTTTTCTATGCTTTTAGTCTGTACTGGTGCTTCTTTATCTACACTTATGATTTGTAGGCTTGGTCTTTTAACCTTACTCTATTGGTCTTCTATATCCTGTTCATTCCTTCTTATTTTTCTTTATTACCATCTAAATGTGAGCATTAATCAATCTTGTCTTTAAATCCTGATATCACTTTTGGTGAGACTTTCCATTGAAGTGTCTTTTTTTTTTTTTTTTAACTTACTGAACTTTTCCTTTCCAAGATATGTTTGGCTCTTTTTCCTTTCTTTCTTTTTCTTTCTCTCTTTCCCTTCCTTCCTTTCTTCCTTCCTTCCTTCCTTCCTTCCTTCCTTCCTTCCTTCCTTC
>PVIC010001826.1:0-75468 GCA_004025085.1 Thryonomys swinderianus | reverse complement strand
CTATTTATTTGTATCCTTTTTGAGTTTATTCATCATTTTTAATCCTGTTCTTTTGTATTTCTTGCCTGGCATTTCACCTGCTTCAATATCTTTGGAGTGAGTTACTAAAGAGTTACAAACTTTTAGAGGAGTAATGTCTTATTTTTTCGTGTTTCTCATAGTTCTGTGTTGAGATTTGCACATCTTTTGGACAGATATCTTTCCACTTTTATGGGATGGCTTACTTAGGAAATGGACTTCTCTTGCTAAGGTGCCCCAGGCTACTGATTTGAAACATTCCATCTGACGAGTCTTATTCTTTGTCACACAGTGGGAGACCTGACCATTGTGCTTCCCGCCACAGCCAGTGCCCTAGCTGTTCATACTTCCTGGCAGGCCCTGTCCCTCCTGTGCAGCCATCACCCACTCAGCCAGTGCAGCTGGATATCATAGGGCCTCTGAGTTGTGACTGGTCAGAGTCTTCTGGCTCCCAGAGCAGTTCACTCCTTAGCTGTAAAACCCCTCTCAAGATGGCGCCTGCCAGCCAGTCTCTGAGAGATGTCTGTGGATAAACTGAGTCTCTTCTTCATAGTTGGCTGGCTGTTCAGAGTATATCGCTCTCAGACACAATCCCTGAACTGGGTTTAAAGTGTGCATGAACCATAGGGTTTTTTTTCTAGAGTAGGACAGCACCTGGCAGTAACTATCAGCTCTGACTGCACTCTGTGCCACCTTCCAAGGGGGACTCCCAGAACCACTTCAAAAGGGGTGGCAGGAGCGGTGGGAGGTGCCCAAAGTGAGTGGGCACAATCTGAGAGATATGAAAGAAAGTGTGTCTTTTAGTATATGTGCTGCTGAAGCGAGCACGAGAAAGTGTGTCTTTTAATGTAATACATTTTAACAAACTTAAATATTCATCCTAATTTTTGGTCCGTCGTACTTCTTTTGCATGTAGAGCCTGCCTCTGTTGCCCTCCCTGGATGGTCATGGTGCTGCTCAGGCTTTTCCTTGCATTGCCTTCTCAATTTTCTGAGCTGTTTTGATTTCCTGTCACTTCTTTATTAGTTCCCAGAATTTGATCTCAGGGAATCTCCATGAAACATAATCTTTCCTTTGTTGTCTCAAATCCTGTCACTGTGGAGTCCCGCAAAGTCCACTTCTATTCCACCACCTTGTGTTGACCCCAGACCTTGAGGTGTCAGTGTCCCTTACCCACATGCCCACCTAGCACAAAGACAGTGGGTTAATGGCACATTTCTGAACACAGTGAGGCCTGTACAACCCATCCTTCTCTGTTTTTTCTGCTTTTATCTTTTGAGGCTGTTATTTATGAATTAAGGCTAATAATTTTTTTGCAGAGAGCTAGGAGGCAAAATTCATAATAATTTATATTAAAGTACTCATAACCTTTCTTATTTTCTGTACTTTCCCAGAAAGGTACAATTTCCTTATCAAATTTAATTTTCTTCCTTTTCTAATGCATATTGATGTTTTTTCAAGGAAATACACATCTTCTTTTAGGGAATCGGCTTTTATACATCACATCTTTTACAGGTGCCAGGTTAGGAAAATAAAAATGACTGATTAAGGCAGTATTTATATTGACTGTAGATAATCCTAGGATTATTTTATAAAAAATACCCAACACAACTCTTAGCAGGTTTTCATTCAGAAGACTCCCTTTTGTTTTTTTCTCCTAGTGTGGAGTGATATAAAGAGAATTCCCTTCTCTTGTGCAAGACAGTTAATATCTGGGCATGTCACACCTGGTGTTGATTCTTAGAAATGTGCTAAGGATCTTGCACAGCTGTAATCCCTAACTTGATTAACTGTGTTCTGCAGTGTGACAGGAGCTTTAGATGTGAAGAGAAGCAGAGCAGACACAAGCTTCCAAAATGAAAAGCAACACAGTGATGATGACATCTTTTTTACCATCTGAAATGCCAAAAATGTGGTCATGTCAGAGACTGAGCTCTGTCTGTAGCCTCTGGGACAACTGTGTGCCCTTCCTGGGTGTGGCTTCACCACCCCAATCTCAGAGCAACAGCAAGCCTGCAGCAGACACCCATCTAGAGAGTGTGTCCCCTGCGCCTCAAGAACAGAGCTGGAACAGAGAATGGAAATGGTCTGAGTATTGGAGCTGAACTGGGCAGGGTTTGTTTTGCCTTCAGTGAGGTGTGGAGAGGAGGCCAGGCCAAGGGAGCTCTTGTTCAGGGGATGCCCTGGCAGTAGAAAGCCATGGGAGACTGCAGGACAGCTCGAGGAAAAGCAGTAAAATGACAACCACTCATAACATTTGAGTTTCAGATGAGCTATGGCTGACTTTAGTCTCATTGTATTTCATGCGTGAAGGGCACATCTCCATCTTACCAAATTGCCTGTGCTTTATTTGAAGCAGAAACTTAATCAAGTAGTGTATGGTTGTTTTTTTTTTTTTTTTTTTTTTTTGAGACAGGGTCTCGCTTTGTAGTTCAGGCTGGCCCTCAGCCCACTATGTAGCCCAGGCAAACCTCGTACTCAGCAATCCTCCTGCCTCTGCCTCCTGAGTGCTGGGATTACAGGCATGAGCCACCACGCCCAGCACTGTGGTATGAGGTACTGATTGCTGGTGGGTGTGAGTCACCACACCCAGCATTGTATGTGGTTACCAGGATTGAACTCAGGGCCTTGCGCTTGTGAGGCAGGCACTGGAACCACTGAGCTAAATCTCCAGCCCCAGTAGTGTGTATGTTTTTATTTGATAGCCCTGCCTGGTGAGGATGAGGGCAAAGGAAGTCTATACAAACTGTTCCATAAAGATCTTCTTTGAGCTCTGAATCTAGGTCTTCAGGGAGATAGAATCATGGAGTGTGCCTTCATTTGTGTCAGCATGATTTTGAGACTCATCCTTGCTGCTGCCTAAATTGTAATTTGTTCTTTTTTATTATTGAGAAATGTTTATTTATGGGCAAATGCCAGTTTATCCACTCACACTTGAACCTTCTCCAAACCAGAGCAAATTTTCTTTTTCAAACATACTTATCCAAATGTTTCCAATTCCATGCACTGAATGACCCTTTCCCACTAATTACACTGGCGTCTTTGCTGAAAATCAGTTCTACATGAATTTATTCTGCTTTTTGGCATTTTTCTGCCTTTACATGCCATTTGACAGTGGCATGCTCACTGCAGATGACCCAGGCACTGTGCCTAAGTGCTCGCCATAGATGACTCTCCCTTTGGGTTGGATCCAAGTTATGACACCTTAGCTCCACTACTGCATAGTTCTTTGTTGGTGTTGCCACCTAGGCCATGCCTGTGTCTATATCAAGCATCTCTGTCTGTCTTGCCCTTTTAAAGAGATCTCTCCTGAAACTGATGTGAAGAAAGCATTCACACTGAATGTCTTTATATGGTATCACTATAGAAAGTGTATGTTCCCTCTTCCTTTCTGCAGTACTTTTTTTCACTTTCTGAAACAAAAAATTTGTTGAAAGTTCTTAAAAGTTTACTTTACATTTTAAAACTTCTTAGCTTTCAGGCTTTTTCTACTTTTGGTGCAAAAATATTACCACAACAGACAAATGCCAGAGTTATGTGTTAATCCCAGAAGTTTTGAGCCTGTTTTTCTTCCCACAAACCATATGGTAAGTGAAACTCTCTTGTTTGATATACTCCCAGCACTCTATTTAGATTTCTGAACAATTTTCAGTAATAAATTGCTAAGATTCCACTCTTCTCCTGCTTAGCAATGTGCATCTAAATCAAAATGACTGAGTCACCTAGTCACAGGGAAAACTCTGTTTACCTTTAAATGTTCACAACTTCTGTGCATGGTCCGCTGTTGTGAGTCAGATGGCCGTGTCCCAGGCCTCAGAAGAGATGCATGCTCTGTGTCCTGTGCAACTTGGCACTGACCTTGTACACATCAGGGCCTTGTGCTTGTGGGGTGTGTATCAAGTTTCAACAGGGCACTCCTTGTACTGCTCGGTGATGGAAATGATGGTTCAACAAATGGTGCACCTGAGACAGCACACAATGGCTTATGTTAGTGGGTGGCACTGTGCTCACCCACTGTGCTCAGGCACTGTGACGTGTGACTACACGTCAGTGACACCAGAGCTAGTGTGCTGTCAGATGTGTTGGGAATATTTAGGAGATGTGATCAACAAATATGGTAGGTATTTAAATAAAAAAAACATTATAGTAAAAGACATGCTGCCACGAACTTCCTAGAATACTCCCCTGGCTTCAAACATACTCATCTCATGGTTCTTGCCACTTTCCAAAGCCCTTCTAGAAGATCTCTTTGGTGAGTGTCTTTAGTTGCACTGTTGTGCCTGCCTCGATGTCCTGAACTGATTTAAAACATTGCCCTTTCATGGTCATCTTGACTTTGAGGAAGAGCCAGAAGTCTTGTGGCACCAAACATGGTGACTAAGTGGATGAGGAAATGCTGTGATGTTTTCAAGCTGCCTTTCTGTTGGACAGCTTCCAGCCGCAGCATTCAATGCAGTTTTGACCGCGCATCTTCTATACACTTAAGAAACTGACCAGAACTGTGGAGTGGGACTGGATCCCTGAGCCCACCACCCAACAGGAACAGCTGCTGAGCTCCTCTCAGTGAGGACTGAACGCACTGCCGGGTGCATGGTCCTCCTGCTGAGAAGATATGGCCCCAGCTGTGTTGCCATCAGGTGCTGTTGCTGGGTGGATGGAGGAAGGGTTTATGCAGCAGAAGATGATCATCTCAGGCACTGTGACCAGAAGCCACAGACAGTGCCTGAGCACCCTGTGCTCTGCAGTACCATGTGGAGGAGTGTGATGAATCTAGGTGAGGGACAGCTTGCATCCTGGTGAGAGGACTCCTCTGGAGACATGACACCATCAGTGTGCATGGGCTGGAGGCCACCTTCGCACTGCTGTTCCTTCCTGAGTTGTGGCAGAGAGGGACGGTCTGTGCTCGGGACTGCCGGGGTCTTCCTGCAGAAATACTGCCTAGAGAAAAGCTGGGAGATTTCCTAACAAGCTTTTGCTCAGGAATTATCCTATGGCATTTGGACCATCTCTTGGGTCTTTTACGCCATCAGACCAAATTGGTTAGAAGAAACTTGCTGTCCATTTTCCACGTGTTTTAGGTTAGAAAGCAGCGGTGCGGATTTTATCCTAAATGAGATGGTGATGTTCAAGAGAAGTTGCATTTCAGTTTGAATTAAGTTTACGTGTGACTAAAAGGTAGATGACATTTCTTATAAACAGCGTGAACCTTAAGGGAAAGCAGTATCAATCTGGGACAGTGCTTAAGGAAGGAATTTTCCCCCTTGTGACGAGAGAGTGTCATGGAGACTCAGAGTGTTCCAGAACTCTGATTACACAATGCCTTTGCGTCTCTCTTTGGGGCAGGCAGCTATGCATTAGTTACTATTTGCTGAGTGTGTGCAGGCTCTGAGATAAGCATCATGGGTACTGGAGTAGGGTTCCTATTTCTAGGAGCACAACTCCTTTGTGGGAGATGGAGAAATAAAACAATTACACTGTAGTGTCATGAATGCTTCACTGAACCTAAAAAGAAATCAGGAAATCTTTCTGGAGTAGGTGGCATGTAGAGTGCCAGCTCAGCATGAGAGTTTCTCTGCCAGAGGAGGACAAAGAGGTTGCTCCAGGATGAGGCACAAGGAGGCACACAGGATAGTCAGGGGCCGGGGGACTCGCTGGGGCTCACAGAAAGGGCAGAAAGCCAGAAGGATGAGGTCCATGCTGTGGAATCTCTGAACTACTGTGGAACAGGGCATGACAGTGGGACTGTTTTGCTCAGTGTCCGCTAATACCCAGGCTCCAAAGTGAAGGTTGAAGCATGAGCAGAAGATGGAGAGATAAGAAGTGACTTTATGATGCTCCAACCTGCACCTCCACTGGTGCTGCAGCACAAGGCTGAAAGATGTGAGTTTCGACCCCACCCCAGGGAGAAGCTGGACTCATGGGCACTGTGAGAACCAAGACAGGAAGCCCCCTTCCAAGTAGATGCCAGCCTATAGGAGACATGGGCTGGCAGGGGGTGGGACTCAAGGGAAATGGCTCATTTTCACTAAGTCACTTCTCTGAATACCTCAAATCTCATTATTTTACCCCCATAAATAATGAAAAATTACATAAGCCTATAACCTCAGAGATCTGGGAACTGAGTTGGGAATCAAAGATCTGAGCCCAGCTTGGACAGTGCAGCAATGTAGGAAGAACCTGTTTCAAAACAAAATATGAAAATCAAAAGATCTAGAGAGCCAGCTCAGTGCAAGGGCCCTGGGTACAGTCCCCAGCACCATGGAAATAAACGAAGAAAGAAAATGTACATATTTATGTATGGAACTTCATGTAATGTCCCGATACAATAAATATTGTGTAGTGTTCAAATCAAAGTAAGTATATTTCTTCAAATATTTATCATTACTTTGTTGGGAACAGGTTGGAATTCTGAGCACAGACTGAGATGGGGGCTTTTATTAGCTGGAGGTAAACAGAATGATCAGAGGACATGACCTCTAGTTCCAACAGGGGTGGAAGACTCAGGCTCTGGGCATAGAGATGCAGGCATAGCATGATCCCAACAGTACTGTTATATTGTTACATCTAGGAAGAACTGAGCTTGTTGGATGTAATGGTTAGACATGCCCCTTCTGTCTTCAGGAAAGGGCGTATATCTCTAGAGACAGTGGGTCTGGGGTACAGGGTTTTACCCCTGCCATGGACAGGCAATGCCTTAGAGTTGTTTTCTGAATCATCACACCAGCAGCTCTGCAGTTTCCATGGCTTTGTTTGGTGGTTGAAGGACATGTGGGTCAGCCCTGGAGATTCTGCATTCTTAGAAGCTTTGGCTGAGAGAGCTTCTGTTTCTACTAACCAAGAGGCATGAGACACCCTGATCTCCAAGTCTGTCACCCACCAGTTCTAAGAATTCTTGCCTGATGCAGTCACCCAAACTCTAAGGGGCCAACTCTGTGGGACCCACAGGCCTGCCTTTATTTTTCCCCTGGCTAAGAACACAAACAAGCTCTGTGCTCTCAGTCGAGTCAGTATCCATATCACAGCAGCACTCGGGGTTCTGATGTGACATTCGTTTGGATTTGTGCAGGTGTTTGTAGGTCTTTGGTCTTCTCTCAACCCCCACAGTGTCATATTGAAGAGAGAAGATGGTTATTCAGTAATACACCTTACACTCTATAGTCATGGAGCCTATTGGCATATAGCAAATGCATAGATGGTGTTGTTTGAGGTCTAGAAATAAGCAGACAAAATATTAGGGCTCCAGGGAGCAAACAGTGTGAGCAACTTGCCAATAATAACGTGGGAGCAGACACAGTCAATCTCTCTTTTTATTTTCTGGTACTGAGGATCGATCTTGGGCCCTGATTCTTCCAAGGTTGGTGCTGTACCACTTGAGCTAGATCCCCAGCCCTTTGATCTCACTTTTAAGTGTAGTTCAACAGGATGAAGGTCAGGGGTTCATCTGAGCTGATACCCACTTCCCCTTCCCCAGATGCTTTGTGCTTCCACAACGAACAGGGGAGGGGAGATTCGGTACAGACTTTAAGTCTCTGTACAACTTTTTAACGGGGTACTTTACAACATGGTAATAAAACATCAAGATTTCATGGTATGTAATATGGGATCTCTTCTCTGTGGGGATGTAAAATAAAACCCCTGGGAATAGACTTCACAGTTATTATGGGGAGACGTCATGTGTTTTCCAAGCCAAGAACTTTTGTATTACTGGAAAGAGAAGCTGTGTTTATTTATTAAATTATCTGCGTGGCTTGGTCCATCACTGTTGAATTTCACATGCCCAGCACCAACCGCGTGAGGGGATCTGAGAAGCTGGAGCTCGGGGTGTGTGAGAAAGGAAACGAAGCCACGGACCAGCTGCTCTCTGTGCTGTTTTGCATCCTGACTATGAAGAAGGGGCCACGTTTCTGACCACAGTGAGTCGTGTTTCCTTTTCAGAGATTCATGATACACGTGACTGAAGAAAACACAGGACTGGGTTCTGTGAACTGGGAAGCAATGTTATATTATTGTACCAGAATTTTCCTTCTGACTATTCTTGGTCTCATGGGAAACTAGATCACCAGCTAAGTTGTTGAATCTGTGAGAGGAAGATTTATTTTTACTTAATTGTAGACAAAGTTGGTCCTTTGGTGACTGGCATGTGCACAAGGGGAGCGAGCTTCTCCTAGAGCTGTCTGGAAGGATGGCTTTCAAGGGACAGCCATGTGTCCCTGTTTCCTTGCTGTCTCTCTCCTGTCTCACTCCCACCAAGGCACATTTCTTCTAGTGCTGCCACGTTCCAGATCTGGCCTGTCCTTCAAAGGCTTGATTAGTTAAAGTTTGGTCCCTGAAGCTCATGATGACACTATTTGGAGGCAGTGGGCACCTTAGGATATGGGGCTCCTGGGAAGAAGGTCAGTTGGGCCCAGGAAGGGTGTTTGGGGGCCCTGACCCCTTTCCCCCTTTTCTGCTTCCCGGCTACCATAGATGAGAAGCTCTGCTCTGCCCTGTGCTCCCATCATGTTTCTCCCTCACCACAGACCTACAAGCATGGAGGCAGCCAGCAATGGATGGATTGAAATCAGGAGCCAAAATAGACTGCTCACCCTTTCAGTATTTTATCACAGTGATGGAAAGCTGACTCATACAACTTCCAAGATACTTTCCCACTATAAATATAATAATTCTATGTTAGTTCTTGGGTGCTTCAGTGGGAAGTTAGGATTAAGGAGGTCAGGGTGTCCTCTGGGATTCAGGTAGATTATAAAATCCACAGAGGAGCAGATGTCCAGCTCCTCCTGACTGAAGATTTAGCCACTGAGAAAGGCTCAGGTAGCCAGAGCATAGGACAAGGCACGAAGCCCCAGAGGCCAGAACCACCCACCCCTACAGGAACTGGAAGGCAAGCAGCCATGTCTTACTTGGGGAGCTCATTTAAACTGGCTCCCTTTGCTTCAAAGCCACCTTCTCCTTCCCATTTGATTTCTTCCCAAGAATTCCTGCAAGGAGAGAAAGGGTTGTTCCTGCTGAGTGTTGATGCAGTTTCTATCATCTGGCTTCTACCTTGGGTTCCTTCCCTGCAGGGGTTCATTTTTGGGGATCTAAAGCAGGTGCTCTGGGTTGGCGTTGGGGGCTGGGAGACTTCTTGTTCTGCTTTTCTTAGATGACATCCCTCCCCCAGCAATAGGCACCCACTGTCATGGTCATGGTCATGATCATGATGACAGGTGGGTGTCAGACCTCAGCAACAATGACTCTAGAAAAATGCAGAAAATATCTAAAAGAAGGAAGTACACATGGTTTAGAGCTTCTCCACAGAGAAATAATGATGGTTTAAAAATATTATTTTTAATACGTTCTCTTTCTAATAGATTTCAAACAATACTGCATCAAAGTCTAACAGTAGTTATACTAAAGTTCAGATCTTAAATGAGAGATGTTCTTTGGAGACGCAAATTTTGTTCCTAGATCATCTGCAAAAGAACATACATTCCTTACATGAAAAGAGAGTGCTTTCCTCCAGGAAGTCTTGTGTTTGTGTCAGCATGAAGATCTCCTGTAAATCAGCAGTTGCCAAGTTTTTAATTTTTTTTTTTTTTTTTTTTGCAAAAGGGACTGATTCCATGAATGACAATTTTTCCAGGTATCAGGGTAAGATGTATGTGATGGTTTTGGAATGATTCAAGCACATTATATTTATCGCACTTTTTCTCTCTATGGTTATTACATTGTAGTATATATAGGAATAATTATATAACTCATTGTAACATAGGATCAGTGGGAGCCCTGAGCTTATTTTCTGCAGCTAGATTGTGCCATGTCAGAGTGAAGGCAGACAGTGATGCTCAGAGTGTGTTCTTGCATCTAGTCTACTCCACAGTCTCCTTGTGGTTGCTGTCACTGTGGAAAATCTGCTTCACAAATACAACATGCTGCAGAGAGAAGCAGGTTTTTCAGAGCTTTTGTGGCAATCTCAGAATATTCCAACTTGGTTTTAATCCAGAATGTATGGAGATTTGAAGTTGTCTCAAACATACTTTCAAGCCCACTTGCATGTACAATGTCACACAACTGGTCCTCCTCAAGCAAAGTCTATTCACCTGATTTATTTATAGATAGGCCATGGGTTCCTTCTGCGCAGTCTGGGAATCTTTTGTTTTTGGTAATGGGCAAACTCTTCCAAGACCTGAAATAGGTGATTATGCACCCACTGGCAGAACAAGATCCTGGTTCAGTGTCTTCTAAAATCTCTGCTAATGTTTAAAATTTGTCATAAATCCCAATGTGTACTTGTTATGCCCATAATTCCAGTTTGGCTTTGAATCCATCCACATTATCTTCAAACGTGAACACAGTTGTGATTCTTCTTTGAGGTCACAGATTGAGTTCACTGAGCAGGTTGAATATGTCATATGAGTAAGCAAGCTTTTCAACCCATTCTGTGTCACCAAAATGCATTGCCAGCTGTGCCTGTCTTTCTAAAAGAATTCCCTGAAGCAATCATTATAACTCTAACACTCTGGCCAGTAATCTACTTTTGGAAAGCTATCTATCTATCTCACTTCTGTGTGTAAAAAAGACGTGTGTGCTTCGTGTCCATCTGCTTACAGAGCTACACAAACAGATGTGAACTAAGGATGTGTGCTTTGGCATGGTCAGTATTTCGATCACATCCTGCAATTGTTGTTAAGTTCAGGTGATGTTTTCTGGCCAGCCAGCTTTTCTATGTGAATGACACAGTGGGAAGACTACCATTCAGAAGTGTCCTCTTTGACAAGAGTAGTGAAACTAGGAAGCTGACCCGTCATGGCAACCTCTATCTTCTCGATATACTGACCCAAAATGACCAATTCAGCTTTCCTGATGTGTAATCATTACAACGCTTGAATAGTTCTGCAGCTGTGGTGTCCCTTGGCAACAGAAGTGGACACATCCTAATACGCATCCTCTTGAAGAATACATGGCACAAAAACAAGCACTGTTGCCTTGTTGTCAACACTGGTCGATTCACAGGTTTGGATTGTGTGCTGCAGTGACTCACTAATCCTGTCTGACCATCCTAGCTCAACATCCTCTGCTGTTTTGCCCATTTGCCTAGTTCTGATGCCCAAGAACACATGCCACCTCTTCTCAAAGTTCACAACAAATATCGCCAGTCATGGGGAGGACAGCTCTTATAGGAAAAGGCTTCTTAGCTTTAGCAATGGGGTCAGCCACTAAGAATGATGTGCCCAGTGGATGAAGTGTTATTCCTTGATAACTGATTTTGTTTTTCATGTTCACATATATATTTTTTTAATTTCAAAGGCTTGTCTTCTGATGCAGACCTCATCTTCCGATTCCTTGGGACTCAGTGCTGGGGAGTCAGCTGCAGGAGCAGTGTGGCCTCCACTGTGGTTGGTCCAAGGCTATTTCCCAGTCTGCACTAGCTCTGTTGTCCTGCCAGTGGTCCTTAAGTGGGACCTTTCTGTTGTTCTTTCTAGGCACTCTGTCTGGTGCCTGCCTAGCAAGTAGGGTGACCCAGCACTCTGAAGGCCCACATCTTCTGGGCTCATGCACATGGTATGCTCTCCTGTCAATACTGCAAACAGCTCACTCCATGAGGCATCTTGACCTACTGGAGGGTGAATCCAGGGCACTTGGAGTCATTTTGCCAGTCGGTTTTCAAGCAATTTAGTTTTTTACTAAATTACAGAGCATGGCTGTATCCTCCTGCCTTGGCTACATTCTGGGTGAGAGCAGTGCCAGAGTCATAGCTGGTGGTGGAGTTTTGCACCTGGCCCACAGGCCACCCAGCTCATGTGCTGGAAGAGCAGGGTCCCGCCCAGCATGACCTTAAAACCAAGACAAATGGCAGTGGTGCCCAGTGCATCATAGGGAGAGCATTAGGATGTGCTATGATGTCTACTTGGCTGTGAGAGCATTTATTATTCATTAGTTCCCCTGAGGGATGGAGGAAGTTCCCACCTCTCCAGCATTCCTGCTATCACCATTTATGCAGGCCGGGCAAAGGCTGTGTGGATGTCAGGGCCCTGGCTGCACAGTAAGGAGGGCCCAGCTCTGCTGACGGCATCCAAGCCTCAGCACTGTGTGTACTGAATGGACCATGTCCTTTCCTATCCCTGTGGTTTTAAGAGGGCTGTGTATCCTGGGCCAGTCTCCGCAGTTGTTACGGTTTGTATCTGGCTGTTCCCCTTAATAGCCTTCTGTGCTCAGAGGTGGGACTTGAGAAGGTGATTGGAATATGGTGGCTTTACACCTGGGTTGGTGTTAGGAGGTACGGTGTGGTCAAGAAGGCAGGTCAGCCAGGGATTTACCCCTGTGGTTTTTGTGCCTGCCTCACGAGGACAAGGTCATGTGTTTGATTCCAGTACAAAAAAAAAAAAAAAAAAAAAAAGAAACAAGAAAAAGAAAAAGGAGAGTGTGATCTAGAGCAGCGTCTATCCCCAGGCTGCTCCTTCTCCCTTTGTGCCCTTGCCATAATCATGTGAACCAATCCCCTCGGCCCAGACCTTTCCACCACACCACTGTCCACACAAAGACTGAGCTTTCTGAAACATGAGCAGAATTTTGGGTGTTGTCTATTGTTTTGGGTGTTGTCTATCGTGTCTCAGTAAGAGAAAGTGACTGACACCCATCTTTATGTCTGCCCCTTGGGTGATGCTGAGAGTGGTTGAGCAGAGTGCCAGGCTGGTCCTCCACCTGGATGGCTGGAGAAAGCATGTCAGTCCCCATCACGTGCACCATCCTGGGGTGGCTGGGGAGACTGGGTGGGCAGATGGCCTGGGGTTAAGTCCAGGACATGTGCTGGGTGTTGAGTAGCTCCAGAAAACATGGCTATGCAATGTGCTATTTCTCCATAAGCTCTCCATAAGGCTATTTCCGAAGCCCACCAGCAGATACTTAACACACCTTTGCCATCACTGTCCTTAGTTCTGTGCTGTCAAAACTGCTTCCTGTGTCATGAGTGTCACACCAGAAGCTGCAAGGACACTCACACCTCTCCAGCGACAGTGGGGGAGCCAAGCCTTCCCTCCTGGCATCTTTTACTTTTCTGCAGTGTTGAGAATTAAAGCCACAATCTTCACACTGAACTTGACCCTAGTGCTTTCTATTGATTCTTCTTCTTCCTTCTTCTTTTTCTTCTTCCTCTCCTTTTCTTCTCCTCCTCCTCCTCATTTTTCTCCTCCTCCTCCTCGTCCTTCTCTTTGTAGACCAAGTCTTACTCAATTGCTATGTTGCCCAGGCTGGGCTCAAGTGTGCAGTCCTCTTGCTTCAGCCCCTTAGAGTGCTGGGATTACAGGCATGTGACTCAGCTTTTATTTCTGAGCCTTTACTTTGTGTGTAGATCTCTGTTACAGGCCAGTCTCTTGCTCTACACTGGGGTCTCTCTGCCCTAGGGTCTGACCTCCCATGACACTGCAGGTGACCCACCTCTCCCCTGAGTTGGAGGACGTCTAATGGGCCAGACTGACCACCATGCCACTCATGCTTCAGTCACCTCACATGCAGGGCCTTGCACCCAGCACAGCAGGGGAGCTGAATTTTCTGCCTCCCGGAAGCCATCTTCTCCTGCCTGGCCACTCCAAGAGCCTTGCTCTGGCTTTAGGGAACCCTTCTGAGGACTTCAAGATGGAAGGGGCTGCTCCTAGGCCAGGCTGAGGCCTCAAGGTGAACACAGAAAACAGTTCCTTGTGATACCCTGGGTGTGCCTGGGTACCACAGTGCCAGGACCCTGGGTAAGCTGGTGCAAAGGGTCTCCCTGTGGTCAGCCTCCAAATGCGCATGGTCTCTCTGAAGGGGATCCGGGAAGTGGCTCATGCCCAGTCCACCCGGGCCCTGTATACAATCAGGCTGTGTCCTGACTCTCTTCCTCTCCTGCTTCCCTGTCCTCACTGCAGAATAACAGGGTCAGAACGGCAAAGAAAAGAGTGTCGAATAAGCAGATGTGCCTTGGGCTGCTGAGGGTAATGTCCTCTCATTGTTAATGTCACCAGCACTGATTTATTTTCACCTTAGACCTCCAAGACCTTGTTCTCCTGGTTCTATGTCCTCAGTTCTCTTATCTTGCAGCTGGGACCCTTCCCATGGGCCGGAGGGGGCTGGGCCCTTCTGAGGCTCCAGCTCTCCCATCTGGGAAGATCAAGGGGCCCAGGGCCTTGCAGAAGCTCAGCCTGCTGCCTGCCTGCTGCCCCACTAGCCTCGACACCACCGCTTTCATCTGTACTCTGGCTTTGCTTCTGCTCTTTCCATCTGCATTTTAGCCATTGAAAATCGGGCTCTGCCCCTGTGCAGCCTGCTGGCTGAGTTTCTGATTCAGAGTCTGGACATTTTGGCAGGGGACACCCAGAGCACTTCCCAGGGCAGAATGGGGACAGGCTTTTGGGATGGAAATGTGTATTGTGAAACCCTGAAAGACCTCCCCCGAGGTCACTGGCCTGGGGACTTGCAGTGTGTCCTTGGGAGGGAGGCAATGGGGACAGATTTCTATCATCTGTCTAGAGCTCATGTAATTCATTTTATTATGCACAAGGAAAATTAGTAAAATCAGCGCATAGTCCCAACTCCCCAAAGAAAATCATTTTTAGGGATTGGGTGCACTTGCACTTGGCTTCCTCATGCGTCCCTCCCCCCTCCTTTATTCTCCACAGAGCAGTGACGCTACAAGCAGCGCTGATTTAAAACAATTCCCTCTTTTGGAGCAGGAATTTTATTTGGGAAAAATAGCAGCTGCCACTGCTGCCACTGGGGAAAGACTGGTGGCTCTGCCGACTCCATGGAAATGGGAGGGTCTGGGGTCGCTTGCAAAGGTGTGCTGTTTACTGAGCTACAGTTGAGTGCAGGGTGACAGAGCGTGTGTCCACTGAAGGGACATGAGGAAGGCCGACCACCACTACTGGGTAGCAGGGAGCCCAGTGAAGGCCATAGTATGGCCCTGGCCACATCTGAAGAAGCCACAGTGACAGCCAGCAGGTCTGTGCTCACGGGCCTATAAGAGGAAGCTTCAGGTTTGCTCCCAGCTGACAAGACCAAGACAGGGAGAAGCCAGTCATGGGCCAGAACGGGCCGCCACACCTCTGGGCTACGGGCTGAGCTGGAGTGTGAGGGCCGGTCTGCTGAGGCAGAGGGGAAGCACCTGGTTGAAGCCTGAGATTCAAAGAGGCAAATGCTCACCTTTTGGATGTGACTGGGAGCACGTGAGGGAGCAGCCACCCTGCCACCAAGGCCAGAGGCCTGAGGGGCTTTGTGCTGTGCAGTGGGGCTGCAGCTGCAGCTGTGGTCCCGTCTGGGCACAAGCTGGCTAATATGGGCTCGTGGAGCAAAACGGCTTGGCTTGCAAGCAGTTGGTATGACAGAGGGAGTGGGAAGAGAAAAACTCTGCTCTGTCTTTTTATGACTCCACATAGACTTGTTCACTCATGTGGCAGTGTATCCTGCACTGTTACAGAACAATCCCATCCATGTGCAGCTTTGCTCAGAAAAAGCTCTGCGTCCACTCTGTGTGTCACAGTCAGACTTAGTGTAGGACAGCGGATCACAAGGACACAGTGCCATAAGGAGGAGACACGTGGCCCTGGCAGTGACCCTCCCCTGAGACCCTGACCTTCCTCCCTTCTGGGAAAAAGGAAGCAAGATGTTCTGGGACTAGTGAGCACTGGGTATCTCACAGGAATTGCACAGGAAGCACTCTCAGGCCTCTGCCACCAGGGCTGTGTGCAGGTGCTCTGGGCCGGCAGCGGAGTCATGAGTTCTGTGCAGGAAGGCTGCGGGGAGGAGGTGGGGTGTTGACTGAAGGGGAGACACCCACCCGAAGAAGGAATACACACTTAATGTGAGCAGGGACTGTGTGATTAAAAGCATTTGGGGCCAGGAATATAACACAGCGATAGAGTGTTTCCTCAGCATGCTTGAGTCCCTGGGTTCTATCCCCAGCAATGCCAAACAGTTCAGATTAAATAAGTAAATGAAAAGGAAGAACTGTAACCTGTAACAGGATTGGAGCAGGGAGGGATTTTTTAGTAAAGAATAAAGAGGACCATAAAGAAATAGGACCTGTGGACATAACACAGCCAGGACCTCAGGTGACACAGGGCACAGAGGAAGAACCCAGTCCAGGGCTGACCTAGCTCCTGAAACCAGAAGCAGGAACCTTCCCCTACATCCGGGAAGTGTCTCAGCTGAGCCATTTGCCTCAGAAACATGCCAGAGAAGCTGCAAAAGGGTGGACCCTGTAGTGCTAACAAAACCTCTTCTCTTGCTGTGTCTGCCGGGACCTTTTCACAACAAGCCTCATGTCACACCATTAGCAAAGTACAAGTATCTTAAGTGTTCACACTATGTTCACAGACCAAGCCAGGCAGGGCACACCTAGAGTTGAAAAGATCAACTGAAAAGCAGAGCAAGTTTTCATGGGAAGTCAAGTTTGCAATGACCTGGAAGGTCCTTATATTTAGCCCTCTAATTCTCTTTCTCTCTTTCTTTTTCAAGGTTTGAATCCAAATCTTCTCTTTCTGGGTGAGCAGTTGTCATCTGTGCCAAAGGCCCCGGGGCCAAGGCCAGAGCCAGCCCCTGTGACCGCTCCATGCTCCATGCTCCATGTCACAGAGCAGCCCCTCTGGCCTGACTCTGGTCCTGTAGACGCTTATCTTTGACCTCCTACCCATCGCACATGCCCAGCCCTGTCCCACATTTCATCTCCATGATGATCCAGCCTTTCTACCCCACCAAGTGTGGGAATGAGGGCCATGCTGAAGGGGGAGTCTCCTCTCAAGAGTGGAGTGTGACAGCCCAGACTATGCCCCCAGTGCTCTGAGGGAAGAAGAGCAGGGCTGGTCCACTGCATAACTGGCCCCCAAGACTGATGGAAGGTGACCCTGACGTGTCTGAACTGGACCAAGTAGCCTCTTTATGACAGGTGGTGAAGCTAAGGAGGTCTGAGTGCTAAGTGCTGTCTGCAGTGTGATTCCAGCCTGTGAGGAGGCATCTAAAATGGGAGAGAAGTGGGAGGGGAACAGGCAGACAACATGGTGGAAGGGTGGGACAGAGGAAAGTGCCAGCCAGTCTTCATGGGCCCTATCCTGCTGCCCTTAGGGCCAGCTGTGCCCCTCTTTGGCATCAGCTAAGATGTTCCTCTTTTTTGCTTAAACTAGCACAAGTTAAGTTTCTATAAATTACCAGCAAATCATACCAACATATGTAGCCTTCTTTCTTTAAAAAGAAGAAAAGAGCTCACTGTGCTATGGGTTCATTTCTTTGATCCAGGGTTTCTATAGAAGGTAATATAATTTTGAGGAGAAACTGAGAATCTGTTGTCATTGGTTTTAAAGAAAAGGAATCTAGAAAAGAAGATCTTTGGGTCTGATGAGAAGAACAGGAAGAAGGAATTATCACAAAGAACACCTAGGGTAGAGAGGGCCCCACCCTTGAATGTGGGGATAAGCCCAGACAGAAAGGGGCAGTGTGCATAGCCAGTGTGAAGCCTTCTGAAGACACCAGAAATTAGTCACTGTGGGAGGCTAAGGAGCCCCAAAGACATCCTTTCATTCCCAGAACATCACTTGTGTTAGACATTTCTGTTGCTGTAACAAAATATCTGTGGGAAAAAAAAATCCCTTAAAGCAGGAAAACTCATGGTTTCCAAGGGTTCAGTCCATGGTCAGCAGGCTTCATGGCCTCAGGCCTGTGGTGAGGCAGAAGCATCACAGCAGGGGATGCAGTAGAGGAAAAGTACTTACCTCATGGCAGCTGGGAATCAGAGATGGGAAATGCCCTGGAGCCAAGATATACTTGTCCAGGTTGGGTTCCCAGTGACCTGGGTTCTCCCACTAGGGCCTGGCTTCTTACAGCCCATTCAACCATGAAGCCACAGTGGATTCAGAGCCCTCATGACCCAGTTGCCTTCCACATGCCCATCAGACATCAATCCAATCTTTGGCATGTGGATTTGCAAGACATTTTAGATCCAAACCACAATGCTACCTCAGATAGGAAAGAGATGTTGCAAATCTAAGTCTTGAGATAAGATGCTGCTAAATTGTCTAGGTGAGACCTTGTGACCCCAGAGCCTTCAAAGCAGGAGACAGGGCATCAGGAGTGGGAGATGTAGGGATGGCAACAGAGGATGGAGCAATGCAAGGAGGGCTCCACTCACAGATTGCAGGTACTTCCAGAAACTGGAAGTGGGGATGGAGCGGACATTGTCCTAAAGCTCTAGAAGGAAAGCAGCCCAGCTGACACATTATTTTGACCTTAGGATACTCACAATGAAAGAGTATAAACTTGTACAGGCTAAAGCCACTAAATTTATGGTATTTTATCACAGGAACAACAGCAAATTAATAAAAGCTACATCTAAGAAGCCTGATGACACAGATGATCATAGGAAGGCTAATGGAGACCTAGTCTTTCATTGTGGGGGAGGGAACTGCTAAATATGGAAAGGTAGAAAATTTGAGCGAACTTTGGCTACTGGATTAGAATTTGAAGTAGTGGTGTGAACAAATCATTATATATCAAAACAGCGTGTGTGTGTGTGTGTGTGTTCACCTTTTCTATTGCTAGAAGGAAATACTCAACACACACACAACATAAAGGAAGAGAGGTTTAATTTGGGTCATGGTTTCAGGGGGGATTTGGTGCAGTCTGCTGGCTCCGAGGCAGAAACAGCATGGTGTGGAGGGCCATGGTAGAAAAAGGAACTTACTTCACAGAGACAGGGAAGTGGAGCCCTGAAGAAGAGAGGTAGTGAGAAATATGCCATGCAGAGATGCCCTGGTGACCCACCTCCATCTGGGCTTGAGCTCGAACAGTCTACTCAGCCGAATAAGTCCACAGGTGAGTACTGTTTCCCCAGATCCACCCATCTCTCCAGGAGCTCTTAATTCTGACACAGCACTAGGCAAGCCTCACAGGTACAGTGTGTGTGTGTGTGTGTGTGTGTGTGTGTGTGTGCGCAATCAAAAGCCTGGGAATTGCAACCTCTCATTACCAGTGAGCACATTTTGGATCTTGATCTTGGTACTTAAATTCATCTTTCCAGGCAGCTCCTCAGAGAGAGAAATTCTAGGGTGCATTAGGGAAAATGGAAGATGAAGCTAGACCAATGTCTCCACCAGAGAACAAGAAGGATCTAAACCAGGTGTATTATTTGGATGCAGAAGTTGTCTGCCACTGGCCAAATCTGGAATAGTCTGAACTGTAAAATAAATCTCCAGAGTAATGTATAATAATCCATTAAACAGATCAGGAAACTTCAGATTTATGTAAATAGAAATAAATGAAGAAATTGGAAGTTGGAGAAAGAATGAGATATTCCTATAGATTTGAAACATCCCTCCTCAGAATGTTAACCTATTATGTAGCAGAAAAGAGAGAGTGGAGAAATCTGACAGGTCCTTCAGTCAGAAATCAACACTAATGTCACCAGCAAGGGAGCAAACTGACATTGTTCACACCAGTTGGACCTCAAAGAGGACACCCCTCCCTTCTATGACCCAAGCCAACAACATGAAGCCCAAATTACTGCTGAGGAGTCATCAGACATGTCCATGTTGGGCGACAGAACCATCCTGTGAGGTCCAAGTGAATCTAAGCTGTAAAAGCCAAAGACAGACTGGGAAACTGTCTGACTCAAGGCAACTAAGACATGGGTCAGGGAACATGACGTGGGCCCAGAGGAGCCTGTCTCTGTAAGAGATATTACTGTGGTTTGGGAGCACGAAGGTGGGAAGGAGTTGATGTTACCGTTCATTTCTGGGTGGCAGGGTCGGGATAGAGAGGATTTGGGGTGAGGGCATAGGGTCGCAACTTACTGTCAAATGATTTGAGAAATAGTCTATTTTCTCTGTGGAAGTTCTTCTGTGAGTTTATGATTGCTGCAAATATAAAGGAAGAAAAGAAGAAAGGAAGAATAGAAGGGGAAAAGGGACGAGAGGAAACCTTTCCTTGTCTGTTCTATCTTACATGTGGTTTCAAGCTTTTTAAAGGTATTTCATACATGAATGAAAATGAAAATACGTAACTCTGCAACATACACAGAATTTGAAACCTTAAAACCTTGATCAGCTGAATAATTTTATTAGACATACTCAGAAATTTGCTCTTTGGTTGCCCTCAGGGTTTAGCTATTTTTGAGCTGAATGCTTTTTTTGTTTGGGTTTTGAAGGTACAAATCCTTGTACTGAAGTCTGGAAGGACAGAACCACAATACTTTTGAATGTTGCCAAAGTTTCAGAAAAATAAGTCTTGGGTCTGCCCGAGGTGGCCGGCAGCTCATTAGGTCTTCCTCCCTTTGATATGTTCCCTCGGCAGAGGTTCCCTGGCCTCCCCGTGAGACGAGAACACATTCTTCTCCCTGCCACACTGACAATGGGGCAAAAGTAGAGAAAGCAACGCTTCACTCAGAAGGTACTATTCCAGGTTCTCTCCTTTTCTAAAACTGAAAAGCTAAGAGTGATCACTTTCAAACACAGGGAACAGAAAGTAATATATATTATGTCATTTGCCCAGCAATTAGATCTAACAAATGTGAGTATTTTGCTTATGAGGTAAGATACAACAGAAACGCTGTAAGTCTCTTGGGTGTCTTATTCCATCCCACTTCTCTCCCTGCACAGAGGTGGCAACTGTAGCCAAGCTGGAATAGCATTCCTGCCAGCTGTGACTTGCTGCACATTTCTATAAACAAGATGTGCATGGCTTTGGGCATTAAAAAATTTATGTGGAGTATAACTTTATATGTACAGCCTGCAACTTGTTCTTTTACTGAGACAAAATTTATTGAAAAGTACAAGGGTTTCCCCTATGTTTTCTTCTAGGAGTTTCACAATTCCAGGCTTTGCGCAAATCTTTAATTCATCTAGAGCTGACTTTTATGGCTGGTGAGAAATGACGTTGGTGACTCTTCTCAGCTTTGCTAAGCACTGCAGCGCTTTTGTCAGACATCAGTTTGCTGTTTGTGTGAATTCACCTTGGTCTATTTGTTCCCCTGCTTGGTTGATATCATAACGCCAGTTAGTGCCACAAGCAAGCTATCACCGTAGCTTTCAGGTAAGTCATGAGAATATAATGTGCGAGTCCTTCGACATTTTTCTCTTTGAAGATAGTTTGAGCTATATATACGTCCTTTGTATTTTCATGAAAATTGGAAAGTCATCTTGCCTATTTCAAAAGAAACACCTGGGATTTCAATTAGGGTTATGTTAAATTTATAGGTCAATTTAGAAGTCAACTAAGGTCTTTAAATACTGAGTTCAAATCTGTTGGAACAATATCCAGCCCACTGGTTTGGTGGATCACACGACGGTTGTACATGTAAGTTTTCAGGAGCCTTCATACTACTTTCCATAACAGTCCCTTTGTTTTGTCTTCCCACTGAGAATGTTTAAGAAAAGGTCCCACTTTCTTCACACACTTCCAACTTTTCTGCTCTGTTTTGAGAATGGCCATGGCTGACAGATAAGGCATTATTTCGTTGTGGTTTTGATTTGACTTCCTAGGTGAGATGACACTGATCCATTGTTCATGAGTTTGACGTTTCTTCTCCACATACCTTTTGATTGTTTGCGTGTCGTCTCTACAGAAATGTCTGTCCGAATCCTCGGCCTCTTATAGAACTTAGATTTTTTTTTTGGCTATGAAGTTATTGAAGGTCCATTCTGGAGATTAGTCTTCTCTCAGATACATAGTTTGCCAAAACTTTCTCCCACTCAGTAGTGTGCCTTTGTACTTTGTGGATTCTTCTTCTGCTATGTGGAAACTTCTCAGTTTGGTGCAAAAAACTTTGGTTTTTGTAGCCTATGCTTCTGCTGCTGCATCCATCATGGCCAAGACCTCCAACACGAAGTGTTTCCCCATGTTCTCTTCTGGAAATTTTATAGGTTTAGGTCAGGGTGTTTATTCAAAAGAGTTTAAATCAGGGTTCTGAAGAGTTACTGACACTCGCAGTTCACAGTAGCATTATGTAGTCCGGCTGAGATTCGGGGCAACTTAGCTGCCCTGACAGATGCCTGACTCATGGAGTGTGGCATGAGGGCCGACAAGATGGTTCACACTGTAATCCCAGCATTCTGCCAGGCTCAGGCTGGATGAGCACAAGTTCCTAGCCAGACCAGGCAAATTGGTGACTTAGTGAGACTCTGTCTCAACATAAAAACGTATTTTAAAAAAGGCTGAAGATGCAACTCAACAGTGCAATAGTCCTGGGTTCCATCTCCATCCCTAATAACACACATACACACACACACACGCACGCACACACACAAATAAATGAAGAAAAGAAAAAAGAAAGTGTGTTGTGTACACAGCGGCATATTACTCTGTCCTTAAAAAATAGAAAATCCTGTAATATTCATGAACATGTGGATGAACTTTGCAGATTTTACTTGAAGTGAAATCATCCTGTCCTGAGTGATGCCACTTGTCTGAGCTGTCTACTGTAGACTGACATGTCAGAGGCTGACGGGCTGCAGGTGTCACTGATTAATGGCCATATAATTTTTGTCAAGCAACTCTGTCAAGTACCAGAAATCTCCTGTATAAGATGCTACCTAGTCAGCAATCATGTATTGTACGTGTGAAAGTTTAAGAGCATAATCTAATATTGTGTTCTTTCCATAATAAAATTAAATAAAGTAAAATTTAAAGATTACAGAAAGAAAAGCTCAACAATGTAGTAACAACACTGAATCTCCCACTGAATGTGAAATATCTCTTTCTTTCTTTGCTCTTTAATTGACCTTTGGGCTGTTTCACTGTTTTCCACATGGAGGACTCAGGTAGCTTCTCTTAAATTTATTCCTACACATTTTACATGTTTTGATGCTAATATAAGGATTTAAAAATTTTACTTTTTAATTGTTGCTGACATATAGCAAGACAGTTGTTTTTTGTATTCTGTACTCTGTGGCCTTTTTGAATTCACATAATAGTCCCTAAAATAGTGGTGTATATTCAGCAGGACTTTCTGCAGGTATAACCTGTCACCTGTTAATAAAAGTGATTTCAGGGCCAGAGGATTAGCTCAGTGGTTCTGGCGCCTGCCTCGCAAGTGCAAGGTCCTGAGTTCGATCCCTGGAAACTACATATAATGCTGGGTGTGGAGACTCACGCCCACCAGCAATCAATATCACATACCACAGTGCCGGGCGTGGTGGCTCACGCCTGAAATCCCAGCACTCAGGAGGCAGAGACAGGAGGATTGCTGAGTTCGAAGCTTGCCTAGGCTACATAGTGAGCTCAGAGCCAGCCCGAACTACAAAGCAAGACCCTGTCTCAAAAAAAAAAAAAGTGATTTCACATATTGCCAGTTCACATACATGCCTTTCATCTTCCTCTTCCTTATGTGCTAGCTGGGACTTTCAATGGAGTACGATAGATATCCTTGCTTTGTCCTGAAATTGAGAAAAGTTTGGTTTTTCACCACTAAACATAGTGGCTGTAAGTCTTCCTTTACGGCTTCTCTTCAATGCATACCTGTCCTACAAAAGACTGAGGAAATAAATCAAAATTAGTTTGGGTCTGTAATAAATTTCCCTGCTGTAAATACTTTTGAATATTTCTTGTGGTGCAATGTGTATGCCCATAAGTTGGACAACTTCGCCTTGCAGTGAAATTTCTGGATCACAGGAGGTGCACTGTGAGCTTAGTAAGATATCACTCATTTGTAACTGAGGTTTGGTCCTGCAACTAGGTCATTAAGTGAGTTAAGTTGTTAAATGAGAAACTGTGCAAAGTATGTAAATTGCAGTGTTCAGAACAATGAAATGGTCAGAGTCCAACTTGATGACTCTGATTTTATTTGCATAACTGTTTCGTGCAGTAACATAATGTGTAATAGAATCTAAAACTACAACACTGTACTGTACAGCACAATCAGTGAAAATTACAGTGCTATGTAAACAAGGGGGACTCTATAAAAAAGACACTGCGACTCTAAAATAAGATGAGCAGAACTGTACAGAAAAGGAGACAGCCAGGCATGGTGGCTCATGCCTGTCATCCCAACACTTGGGAGGCAGAGGCAGGAGGATTGCTGGGTTCGAGGCTTGCCTGGGCTACATAGTGAGCTCAGGGCCAGCCTGAACTACAAAGCGAGACCCTATTTAAAAAAAAAAAAAAAAAAAAAAAAAGGAGGCCGTTGTAAGTCCCAGCACTGGGTTTTAAATGCAAACAAAGCACCTCAGTGGTAAGTTCTAAAACAGTCCTTAAACAGAAGGGACATGAAGCGAGCAATATCTGCACTGTCAAAACTGTTGCGATTTCCATGTCCACTGCCAGGTAGCTCAGCTCACCTCAGTGTGAGCTGTGAGCAAGCTGCTCGTCAGTACCCACTCTGGCTTCAGCTGGGCCCATGCAGGGAAACCATGTAACAAATCGGGAATTTAAGAAGAAAGGGCAATCGTTGTCTTCACACACAGCTTGAGAAGCACTGGTGTCCTGGGGTTCTGGCTGTTCCCTTTCTTTGCTGATGCTTAGCGATGTCATTTTGGTCTTTCCAGAGGGTGTGCAGGGTCTGGCACTGTGACTTGTTTTGCTAATGACTAAGGAGGCTGTGCCCCCTCTCACATGCATCCTCACTGTCCTGTCCACCCTCTGTGGGAAGCATTTTGAACACTGTCAATGTGGGTGCATTAAGTTTTCCCAGAATATTTACTTTGGGCCCTTTCTTAACTGTCCCCTGGCCCATTTCCAGGGTGAAGATCCTGGGAGACATGTGGGGTTTGAGGAACCTGATTCAGAAGCGAGGTTTGTCTCAGTTGATTCACTTAGAGCACATTTGTGAGTATTTGGCAAGCGCAGTGTGTGCTGGGGGCACCACGTGGAGCACAGTAGCGCCATTCTGCCCTTGAGGAATTTGTCCGCAAGTGGGGAGAAGACAGCTCGCCTGCCAGCTCCGGACAGTGATGAGCACAGTGAGGAGAGCAGAGTAACCGCAGCATGGGTGGGAGGGGAGTGCGCTCTGGCCAGGGTGCTGGACCAGAAAGTCACTTTTCCTACAGACATTATATTCCAGTCTACATCAGCCTAGTGGGAAGGCAGCAGACACTGGAGGCCTTCCAGGAGGGGTGAGGGAAGGTCAGGGGGAAGCAAGTTGGTTTGAATATCAGGCACTCCCTCTTTTAGGTCAGAAGGACACAAATGGATGGCACAGAAGCCTGGCACTGGGCACACTGGAGTTGCTGCTCTCGGGGCTTTGGGCTGACCTGCGTCCTGGGCTGCCCTGTACCATGAGTTGAATTCAGGAAGCAGTAAGCACCTGCCTCCAACACCTGCTGCCTGCAGCCCTTCTCTGAGGGCTGCAGGGTGTGGGATTAGGAAGCCTCAGCCCCCGCAGCTCCAGAGAGGGTGGTGGAGCCTGCTGCAGCTGAGACTTCACAGAGGCTGCGCTCTGGACTGCCTTTCTCCCCTTCCTTACTTCTCTTCCCGGGGGCCCATCCCTCCATCTACCAGGTGCCCTGAGTCCTTACCTGAGGGTCTGCTTTTAGGGGAGCAATCTAGAACACGTGATATAACCATGTATGTGTGTGTGTGTGTGTGTGCATGTGTGTGTGCATGTGCACTTGGCATGGAGCCGAGGCCTTTAGCATGCTGGGCTAGCGCTTTTTCACTAAGCTACACTTCCAGACCAATACGTTTTCTTTTTTTCTTCTGTGTTTTCCTGGCTCACTGGCAGACAGGAACATGTGCTGTGAAGCCAGCCAGTGCTGCATGGAAATGGGCTGAGCTGTCCTTGGATTGGTAACTTGCCCTCTCTGGGCCTGTATGTTCTTGTTACCAAAGTGGAAAAAAAAAACAAAAACAAAAACAAAAACAAAAAACAAAAAACAAAAAACAGTGCCACCTGTTAAGGCTGCTGCGGAGACTCAGTGAGAGAATGTAAGCGTGACTAAGACACGGGCTGGCGGATGCTCACAGTAGCCTCACTTTCTCTGTGACTGTGAAGCCTCTAAACAGAGTTCATAAGACACTGTAAGCTGTGGGTTATATTCTCTTGTGTTCTGTAAGAAGTGCTTGGTGTCATAAGCCAGGATGCAGGGGTGGCGGGATGAGCTGAGCTGGGCACCCTGAGGTACTGTTCATGCATACCTCTCTCTTGATCTGACAGACACCCAGCAAGAACAGGGTCCTGCTGGGATTGTAAAGACAGGAGACCAATACTCACAGAGCTGTCCTGCCTGAGGAAGCAGTAGACAGCTGAGGCTCTGAGCCAGAGCTGTCTGGACTGAGCCCAGGCAGGAGCCAGACCTCTTCAGCACAGGTCCTGAGCTCAGGACCAGGCCCTGCCTCCCAGAAGCGGCTCAGGGTCAGATCATTCAGGGCACCTTGGTCTAGTGGTCAAGACTCCTGTCCTGCTGTCCCACCGGGCCATGAGGCTTCATAGGGCAGTGACAGTTTGCTTACACAAAGGTTTCTGCTTATTCTCTTATTTCTCCTCAAATCTATTTTCTAGTGCAAAGTGGGGAGGTCCTAGGAACGCACAGGCCCAGGCCAGGGCACCCAGGCCCTCCGCCTGGGGGCAGTCCCAGGCCAGGGAACAGACAGGGCTGGTGAGTGGCTCTTTGCAACACTGCTGCGTGTGTTCATCCATGGAAGGAAGCGAGTGGGTTGCAGGGCAGCTAGAGGGTGATGGCCCTGGGCTGGAGCAGTGCCAAGGTGAAGGAGGGAGGAGTGGGGTAGGGTGGGTGGGCGGCGTGTGCTGCAGGGCAGGGTTGTTCTAGGGTTAGGGGTTACAAGCCCAGCCAAGGCCCAGCCAAGGGTGCTGCTGGTGTAAGGAGGGCTGGGACTGGGGGCTGCAGTCCTCTCCTCTGGGGCTGGGTGCTGGGCACAGCAGGGCCCGGATACAGGGCAGCGGATGAGGCCTGCTGTGGGCGAGGCCACTGCAGGCTTTCAGGCCCTGCATGAGGGCTGGCTGCTGACGCCCTCAACTGAAGTGAGTTATTTTCATTTTAAACTGCTTTGCGGTTTCCCTTCCTCCACACTAGCAACTGCAGCCGGTCACAGATTTCTCGTAGATGCAGCTTTTCTTTTAGCGATTGTGTACCTCTTTCGGGGCCAGTTCAGACCCAGGGGGGCTCTGAACTTACACCCACAGGGCCCCGTGCAAGGAGCGGACCAGAGCCCAAGGACAGCACGCCAGACTGGGCAGGCTCCCTGCAGCACTCCCAGCATTCACAGCCTCAGAAGCTTGGTCCCAGGAAAAATTGCTCGGAAGCCTGCGCTGCGCTATGCTGCCGCTGGAGCTCATGGGACGGGCCTGCGTGGGACAGGGTAGGAGGAGGCAGGCGCGGCGAGACCCCTGGGGTGGCCTCGGGAAGCAGGTGCCTCCGCTGTGGGCGCCCTGGCTTCTGCTGGGGTCCTGGAAAACGCAAAGCTCTTACTAAACAGCACATTTCTTTTGTTAAGGACTTTTCTCCACCCGAAGCTTTCAGCCACGTGAGGCTCTGACCTCCCACCCTCGCAATTCCACGTTCAGCTGTCGGCTGCTACGGTATCTCGCAAAGCTGAGGACAGGAGAAGGTGTGCACGCAGCCAGCGCCTCCACACACCGCTCTGAGTCCTGAAGCCCAGGAGCTGCCGGCTGGCAACAAAATGAAACCCAGCGCTGCAGGGGGTGGGGAGGGGCACTAGCTGGGGCTGCAAAAAGGGCGTTGGGATCAGGTTTTGTGGCTGATTTATTACTGATTCAGAGACGAATATTACATTCAGGCTGAGTTTTCTGTTGGACAGACCTTGGGCAATGTGACTTTAGTAATAATAATAATAGTTATTATTGGTAATAGAGTGTTTCTAGACTCTCCCCAGAGAGTGTCATGAAAGTCACCGATTAGCCCCTGTCCCGTGTCTGGCACCAGACACCTCTGCAAACACCACCTTGATAGATTCTCAAAGGTTTTGTACCTAAAGACCTTTGCAAATAAAAGTATTCAGATAAACCCCATTAGCATCTATTATGAAGACGATTTCCCTATTTGGGGCTATACATGCAGTGCAGATTAACTGCTTATACCAAGACAGCAGCTACTGCTTTGGAGGAATTAGGAAAGAAGAAGCAGGTTTAATAAACCCACAGCGAAGTTCAGCAGTTCAGGGTAATCTGTCTTGGGAGCAAAGTCTTTCGCAGAGCTGGAGACGGTCAAAGGAACTCCCGGTGTTAATGGGATTATTAAAGATATACCTGAGACCAGATAAATATTTGATGCTTTTGCAAAGCACTGGGATTTCTTTCAATTTTTCCTATGCCGACATGTCTCCCCAAGGGGTCTAGACCTCGTGGTTTACAGGGGTCTCTGCAAACCGAGGGGCACAGGTCTTCCCCAGTGCACCGAGAGCGTGCGCGTGCGCGCAGGCGCGTCTCCGCCTGCGTGTGGGGGAAGGGCGCCCCCGGGAGGAGAGACAAGAGGGCGACAAAGCTGCCACCTAGTGGCGACTTCCTGCAGTGTATATAACGCAAGTCTGCAGCCGGGCAGCTCAGTTGCTCCAAACCGCTCAACGCTCAGGGAGCCCGTGAGCTCCCAGGTAGGAAGGCGAGCTGCAGCCGTCCGCCGCCAGAGGTAAGGAAGCTTTGCACAGCAGCCCTGCTGAGACAGCACCGGCGGCGGCGGGGCTCCTGCTCCCGGCCCCGGCTCCTGCCGATCCGTGAATCGTCAGAGGGGCGCGAGGGAGAGGCTGCATGGTGCGTTGCATGTCGTGGCAAAACGCTTCTGCTGATCCAGGGGCTTCAACTCTCGTCGCAAAAAGCAAAGGCAGAGTTTTCTTAAGTCGCTCGCGGAGGGTGAGTTCCACGTGATCCGCTGGACGTCGGAGTCTGGCGTGTGTTTACGGCGGTGGGTTCGCGGGCTGCCTACAAAATCCAGCGACTTCTCAAGAACTTGCGCACTGTCTGCTCTGCTCGCCCGGCACTGGCCTGGGGGAGCTCGGCGCCGCTCTTCACCTGCGCGGCTTTTGGTTTATCAATTGGGAAATTAGAAATCGACCTCAGAAGCCTAATTCCAGGGCCTTCTGTAAGTCCAGAAAAGTGGCCCGAGACTCTCTGGTGAATCCAGAAAGTGTTTGGGGATTGCCAGAGCTTGTAACAGGGAAGCCATAAATGGGAACCTTAACTACGAGCCCAGCCTTTGGTCCCCTCTGCATCCTTGTTAATCTGATTTGAGTATTTAGAAAGTGTTAGGCGGGGGGGGGGGGGGCGCAAAAACTTTAGGCAGTGCGGGAAAAGCACACTCTAGCATCTTGGAATTTGAGTACATTTCCATAGACCGCTCAGGTAGAAGAATTTTGTTCAGTACTTTTAGGCAGGAAGAGTCAGGGTGGCTGGGTAAGGGGTGAGGTCAGGGGTGGATGAGTTAGTTGCCAGGACTTGTGACTTCCAGGGAGAATGCGGAGCTGTAAAAGTCAGACTGGCTGTCTCTCTCTTTCCCTGCCCCCTTGTTCTCTTTTTTTCTCCCTTCTTTCTTTCTTTCCCTGTCCCTTGCTCACATCAGGATTAATTAGTTTTTCTGAAGCAGGAGTGCGTATCCCCTTCAGGGGTTTGCAGCCTGAAGGTAGCTGGGCAGAGCCACCCTCTGAAACTTCGCTCCGCAAAGCCAGTGTGGTGACTTTCTTCTTTTCTCTGAAAACACAGATGCCGCCTTTGTGTCCTTTTATTTAGTCCAGGAAAATGCGGCTGCTGGTTCTGTGCCTGGCCTCTCTGTGGGCTTGAGTGGACGGCGGCTGGGCTTTCTCCCGTCAGGGGCAGAGCCTCTTTCCAGTGCAGAGCTGCTCTGGGCTCTGGCTCAGAGTGGTCTGCTCTCTTCCCGGCTGTGCGTAGCTTTGTTGTAGCCCCAGGAAGCGGCAGAAGGACGGGGAGACTGAGGACTCCTCCGTGCTGCTGCCTGTCCCTCTTTTTAAAAGGAGCAAGGAGCGCACTCATCATTTTACAAAAGTCCAGAAACTTTAAGCACATGCTTAACTGAGTTAGGGCTTTGGAGGCGAGCTTATCCTGAATGAACGGCAAGTCCTTGGAGAGTTGAGAAGGTATTATGATTCCTAATCAGGCCCAGAACAGGCCAAGTATAGGCTTTCTGGATGAAAGAAAACACACACACACCCCTACTTAATTAGAACAGTGGCTTTTTGTGTGCTCTGTTTGGGCCGAGAGCTCTGTTTTCAAGTCGACACCAGGAACGGTGGTGGAAGTTACTCAAACCTGAGGCTCCAGGGCCAGCACTTCATAAACCTTAAGAGTAGTGGAGGAGAAAGGAAAAGGCCTGGAAGGCTTCAGGTCTTTGGATTATTAGCAGAGATTTTATAGAACATGAATGGAATTTGGGGCCTGAAGGCATTTGTGCTTTTAAATTAGGCAACTGAGGAACTTAGTTTTATTCTTAGGAGTGGGAATCATATTAAAATGGATGACAGGCATGTATGTATAATTTAGAAAGAAACCAAAGATCTTCTCCTGGTTGATTTAGAAGTCCACAAAAGAACAGCATAGTACCTATATCTGTTCTAATGAACATAAACAGCCAACAGAAAGCAAAAGGGGCAGATGGGGACTGGGAGGTGCATCCTGGATTTTGAATACTTCCGGTTTTTTTGCAGGGAATATTTGATGTTTTTGTTATTGGTGCTGAAAAAAAGACACCTAAACCAATCACTGTTACCAGTTCTGAAAGCCACCTGGGGATTGTATAATTTCACCATGACAGTTCTGTAGGTTTGGAAGTTGTATGTTCTGCCAAATGCTCCAAGGGTGGACAGGACTAGGTTATCTTAGGGGATCCGGGGCCACTAGGGCAACAGGATGGATAGGGAGCCTGGGCAGTGTGGGAGGTTGTGACTTGAAGGAAGCCTGTGTTGGCCAGATAGCTTGCAGCCTCTTGTCCCGGATGGCTTTGACTTAGTCCCTCTGTCTCGTGGGAGGAGCCTCAGTCTATGCAGAGCTCACTGTGGGAACCACGACGTATCTCCCTGAATGCAGACTTGAAGAGCTGTCCCCTCTGGCGGCCCCCTCCTGCCTTGTCCTGGTCTAAGCTGTGGGGGAAGGAGGCTCTTACCACAGGGCCACCCCAGAAGCTGCCTTTGTGGCGAGGAGTCATGGATCCGCTCTGCTGGGCACGGCCTTGCACCTGTGGGCAGCTGAGCACAATGAGGCAGATTGGGTTTGTGGAGGAGCCACTCACTTGACCCCCGCCAGGGGCGTGGGAATGGGTGGCCTGGTTCAGACTCAGGTGCAGATTTTTCTATATATATGCACTGATTATGATTCAGGTTCTCAAATATTTCAGAAGTGATCATAAGGTGCACTATGTAATACTGTATTATTTTCTTTCTCCTGGCACTGGGGGGACAGATTGCTTTCCAGCTGAGCTGTGGCTCTGGTGAGCATTCCTGTATCTGTCCCTGGGGTCCTCAGCCAGGTTGGCTGGGTGGGTTCCAAGTAGATTGAACACAGAATTGATTCAACAACAAACAAACAAACAACAGCAAAAACCTTCAGGATGCGCTGCTGTCTAGTTGCCACAAAGGAACCAGAGTGTGTGGGCTCCACTAGTCAAAGTCTCTGGAGAAGCCAAGAGTGCAGAGAGCTCCATCTATAGTCACTATGCCTGCACAGGCCCTGCCCCAGTTTCCAGATGTGCAGCAGTGGAAGTGACTGGACAGAGGGTCAGCACTTACCTTGGGAAAGCGCTATCTCCAGGAAGTTCCACTGTGGGATGCAGATGACAAGTTCTAGAAGCTGATAAAGAAAATGGGGTCCAGACACTGGCCTTGGGCTTCAGAGCTGGCTCCAGCCCCCCAGGCCTTGCATATGATCTTATCTGAGTTCTTGGAGCAGCAGTCCAGCCCTCCTCCAGGCCCACAGCCCCCTGGCCAGGCCTTCTGGGTGGGTGGGTGAGCTCTGCCCCAGAGCCCTTGGTGTGCCTCCGCAGCTCCTGCACAGACAGGTCCAGGCCACCCTCTGGGCCCCCGCCATGCCCAGCTCTTCCTCCAGCTTTCTGTGGGGGTCCTTGTCTTGGCTGAGCTGGGTGGTTCCATAGGAACACATTCTCCTGGACATGCCTTCTGGAAGTCCCCCATTCCACCACCTTAGAGGCTGGCAGGGCAATAGCTTTTGTGCACCCTGAGTCCTAGCTTGATGACTCTGGGTGGCCAGGCTTGCCTGCCCCTGGGCAGGGCCCCCCAACACCAGCTGGTGAGGATCCAAAGAGCCTCTGCCGGATGCCAGGTCCTCTGTGGCCAGGGGTCCTTGTGCAAGGTCACATTGGGGGTATGACTGCAGGAGGGTGAACGAGAGGTGCCCTGGTGGGTACCTGTCATGTCAGCTACTTGGGAGGCTGAGGCAGGAGGATGCTGTTTCAAAATCAAATGAAAAGGTGTGGAGTGTGGCTCAGTGGCAGAGCAATCGCCTGGCACACTGGAGACCATAGGTTCAACCCCCAGTGTCTCAGAATAAATAAATAAGCAAACAAGACAGAGGCCATGGGAGGTACAGGATGACTCACAGCAGAGTGGAGAGGGAGAGACCTACAGTGTGGGGAGTGGGGCACAGCTAGGGCCAGAAGTGAGAAGCCGGACTGTGAGGAGCGCATGTTGGGAGTCTTCCTCCTCTGAGGTGGAAGCGGCAGCCATGTTGGTGAACGCGGCCAGACACCTGGGCTGATGCCAGACTGCAGGTCAGGCTGCCACCCTCAGAGCATGAAGGTCGTGGGCGGGCTGAGCAGTGGCCACAGATACCACAGGCCACAGCAGTTCTGCCTCCTATCATGGCAGATATGGGTGGAGGGTGAGGTCGTTTAAAAAGTGAGGCCTGAGTTGGGCATGAGGTCCATACCTATAATCCTGAACTCTCAGAGGCTGAGGCAGGAGGATCTCAAGTTCAAGTCCAACCTGGGCAACTCAGCAATTTAGTTAGATCTTACCTCAAAATAAACAATTTCTAAAAATTAAAATTAAAAATTTAAGCAAGTACTGAAGATGCAGCTCAGTGTGAAGGCCCTGGTTCAATCCCCAGCAATACAACCACAATAACAACGGAAGAAGGGGTCCTGTTGGGCAGGATTTAATGGGCCAGAGAGTGAGCAGAGGGAGAGGAACACCCTCTGGCCTCCACTGCCCCCATTTTAAAAAAATACAGCATGAAGCTTTGCTGAGTTGGGGTCATTTCCTCTCTTAAAATGTATCCACCTGTGTGACATCAGGCCACAAATGCCACTGGTGTTTGTGGAGTCTGAAGCACAGCTCTCCTTCTGTGCCTCATTCTACTCCCTCTTCCCAGGCTCTTGCACTTGTAACAGATCCTTTCCATGTCTTTATGCACAAGTGTTTGCATGCAAAGATTCGTACAGTTTTGTTTTTCATCCTGTATCAGTGGAGTTAAATTGTGTGTGTGTGTGTGTGCACACGCGTGCATGCATGCACGCAGCCCTGTTCATAGCATGTTATGACTCGTTCCCAGAAATAGTTCTTCCTCCTTCTTTACAGCTGTGTAATATTTCAGACAGAGGGCACACCCACTATGCTTTATTGGACCATTCCTTTGTCGATGGGCATTAGTATCACTGGCGATTTTTGCTCTTCATAAATACTACTTCAGTAAATATGTTGTGTATACATCTGTGAATTCGTAAGAGAAACGTGAACTTGTAAATTCACAGAACTAGAAAATCCTTTATTCTGAGCCCCTTTGCCTCCTTCCAGAATCCTTTGTGTCAAGGCCTTCTACCTCAAGTGGCGTCATCTCCCCGAGGTGTAAGATGGTGTTCAGGTTACATCCAGCATCTCCTACACTCTGGCCCGAGCCCTGGGGCTGCATGGAAGTGTGGTGGGTGCTGGCAGCAGGTGTGTGGTCTGGGGATCTTACAGTCTTCTTAGTGATCAGCTCAAACAGATCCCCAGGCTAGCAGGGTCAGGGCCCCTGAGCTCCCTCCAGACCCCACTCTCAGGTCATGCTAGGGGCTGTGCACCAGACCGTCAGAGCCAGGACCTTCATAGATGCCCCCAGTTTCTGGATCACACATTTGTTACTGCTGTGGACTCGGAGCACATCCAGTGGTAGGACCCAAGCAGGTGGGTTAGGGTCGGTCTTTGCTCCAGTGGCTTGGGAAAGGTGGTTTTACGTGACAGCAGAACCCGGCCAGCCAGATGTCCTGTATGTGGCTCATGCCCTAGGCCAGTGCGCCACCTGTGCTGCACTGGGGGGTCTTGTTTGTAGTCATCTGGATAATACAGGCCGGGCCACTGCGCAGGGTTCAGTTTTCCTTTCACGAGCTCCTGAGGTGTGAGGGGCTGGGCATGGCACTCTGCTTGCTTTCTCTCTGAGCGTCCCATCCTCTGCTGCCCATTGATGCCATCCGGGGGAGCAGGGAGTGGCCATGAGGGAGGCGGGGCTGGTGTGGCTCACAGGTGCCACCCCCGGCCAGTGTTGCTGTGCTCAGTGACCACAGGGGCCACTGGGTGTGTCCTTCATGCAGGCTGAGGCAGGAGCAGCTGTGCCCCTGCTGGGCATTCCCAGGGTGCTACCGGGGAGAGGAGAGTGTGGGCAAGTGCCTCTGTTTGTGACCCCGGGATTTTCTGTGCCAGTTCTGAGCAGACACAGAGGCCATGGGGCTGAATCTATCCCCACACTTATCTCAGTGCCCATTGTGGTCCTGGCAGCCTGCCTGGCGTAAGAGTCCAACCTAGCAGGATGCTCTCATACCATGAGAGGCTGCATCCCTTTATTCCATGCCCTGAAATGGGGCCATCCTTCCTATGTGAGGGGATGTGGTACATCTTGAATAAAGGAGGCTGAACCGGAAGGGTCTCCCACATGTGGAGAGTAGTGGCGAGGATTCGAACCCAAGTCCGGGCTGCTGATGGCTCTGGCTCTTTCTGGCTTTTGGGCCCAAGATCTACAAGTTCCCTCTCTGTCCTGTCACTGATCTCGGGGCTTGATTCCATCTGAATGCCGCTACTGACCAGTGGGTTCGAGCCTCCACAGGTCTGAGAAGGAAGTGCTCCATTCACAAGTCACACAGCAGATGCTCCATTTAGGGTTGGCATCACAGGGCAGAGTGGAGGTCAGTGCCAGGTTGCTGGGTAGCCCAGGTGGTGGCCGTGGCAGTTTCCAGGCAGCCTGGGCCTGGTGGTCAGCCTGAGGCCAGCCTGGCCTGTCAGAGTGGCTGAGCCCAGAAGGCATACTTGCCAGCTGTGGGACCTGCGTCCTGCCACCCTCAGAGCCGTGTGTTAGGCCAGGTCAGTGTCCTGACTGGATATGGCTTATTCCTCACACCCCAGCTTGCCCACTCCCTGGTGCCCTCCTGAGCTACTGGGTGAGATAGTAGTGTGGCTACCAAGAGCCCCACCCCGAGGGCTGTCAGGGCTGGAGGAGGCATCTGTCATGGAGCCTGGAACTTTCATCAGTCCCCGTGGGTGGACACTGAGACCAGTTAGGTGCCAGGAGGGACCCGGATGAGAAGCCAGCGAGTGCGCGTGCCCTCCCCACTGCTGGTTACTTGAGACTCAGCCAGTCTGTGCTGAGGCCATAATTCCTGAGAGGTTATGCAGCACTTTTGCTAAAGGCGAAAACCTGATCATTTCTGGCTGGAGATTGCCCAGCACTCTGTCCTCCTGGCCCAGGGTGGGGTGGGCAGGTGAAGTCCTCTTAGCATCTGCTGGCGCCCAGTGGAGCCCATGTTGTGCCCTTTGCTCCTGAGGCGAGTCTGCGAGGTGCTGTGTCCTGGGAAGCGGACCCTGTGGTTAGCTTGTCAGGCTCCTGTTAAACACTAACGGGCGGCCGAGCCAGAACTCTGACCCGAGAATGTCTGAGTCTGCAATTGCTGCATACCCTGCTGCGGTTCTCACACGGCTGGCAGAGCTGCCTGGGCCCTGATCCACGGGCCTCCATGCCTTTCCCTACAGAAAGGAGCTGGCGTCCCATTCCAGGGTTTTGGCAGATGAGCTCGACTCTGCCAGCCATCCTGTGAAACGTGAGGTGGGGACCCACCAGCTTACTGGGTCTCCCACAGGGACATAGTCATGCAGGGGTGCAGTGGGGGGTGACGCTGGCACAGGGAGGTGGTCTGTGAGGGGCCTTGGGCCACCTGGTGGACAAAGGGACAGTGGCAACCAGGTCCTGGTGGCTCCTGAGTATCTGTGGAGAAACAGGTCCCAGTGGCACCTGTGGCTGAGCTCTGCGGGGCGTGAGTTGGTGACAGTCCGTGTGTGTTCCGCACGTCAGGTTGCAGGGAAAGCAGGCGGCAGATGTTCAGTCTCCAGAAATGCAGCAGGTGGTGGCTTCTTCCATGCTGTGGGTCTTGGCACTCGCTACTCTCAGCAAATAAAGGAGAAGAGAACAAGGTGAGGGCCCAGAGCTAGAGATGGCTGGCTGGTTGCTGTAGCTGCAAATGACATACAAACCCTTTATCTACAGGTTTGGGGTACAGTCAGACGGAAGGGCATTTCATGTGCAGCTGACCTATTTCGAGGGACTTTGCAACCATGAGCTGAGAACAGCAAAGCACTCAGGTTTGAGAGCAAATCCTGCGGAAATCCTGCAGAAAGGTGGAAGGGCTAAGTCAGGTTCTAAGTATAAAGGTTGAGGTGCCTTTGTTAAGACGCTGCCTCAGGACTCTCATGCACACAGGTACAGGGGCAGAGGTGCCCTGCATGCTCAGGAAGTGCGAGACCAACCCCTGGGCCTGCTGAGAACGAGTGCTCCGCTGGCTGTTTCTTTGGCCCCAGTGACATGTTCATTTCATACCTGGGGGCATAGCCAGGCTGTTGCTGTGTTAAGAACACAGCCATGAAAAGATGCAGAAAACAAATAGCACCACACGGATGAGGCTCCGGGTGGGTTTTATTCTGTACTGCGCAGTCTGTCATGCTTTTTTCTTTTCCCTGTTGTTTGCGAAGACACCACAGAGCTAAAGCAGAACAGCTGAGTGCATCAGGGCTCAGAGGGCATGTGGACTGGTGTTTTCTAACGGGGTGCCTTTTCTCCCCAGCTTTCCTGTTGGGCTTGCTGTAGGGTGCACAGCTGCCCCCTCCAGACCATGGATCTGCATCTCTTCGACTACTCAGAGTCCGGGAACTACTCGGACATCAGCTGGCCATGCAACAGCAGCGACTGCATTGTGGTGGACACGCTGCAGTGCGCCGTCATGCCCAACAAGAGCGTGCTGCTCTACACGCTCTCCTTCTTCTACATCTTCATCTTCGTCATCGGCATGATCGCCAACTCCGTGGTGGTCTGGGTGAACATCCAGGCCAAGACCACGGGCTACGACACGCACTGCTACATCTTGAACCTGGCCATCGCGGACCTGTGGGTGGTCATCACCATCCCGGTCTGGGTGGTCAGCCTCGTGCAGCACAACCAGTGGCCCATGGGTGAGCTCACGTGCAAGGTCACGCACCTCATCTTCTCCATCAACCTCTTCGGCAGCATCTTCTTCCTCACATGCATGAGTGTGGACCGCTACCTCTCCATCACCTATTTCAGCAACACCTCGAGCTGCAAGAAGAAGACAGTGCGGCGTGGTGTCTGCGTCCTGGTGTGGCTGCTGGCCTTCTGTGTGTCGCTGCCTGACACCTACTACCTGAAGACAGTCACGTCCGCGTCCAACAATGAGACCTACTGCCGGTCCTTCTATCCTGAGCACAGCATCAAGGAGTGGCTCATCGGCATGGAGCTGGTCTCTGTCATCCTTGGCTTCGCTGTGCCCTTCTCCATCATCGCCGTCTTCTACTTCCTGCTCGCCAGGGCCATCTCGGCCTCTGGCGACCAGGAGAAGCATAGCAGCCGGAAGATCATCTTCTCCTATGTGGTGGTCTTCCTGGTGTGCTGGCTGCCCTACCACGCCGTGGTGCTGCTGGACATCTTCTCCATCCTGCACTACATCCCCTTCTCCTGCCAGCTGGAGAATGTGCTCTTCACGGCCCTGCACATCACGCAGTGCCTGTCACTGGTGCACTGCTGCGTCAACCCCGTGCTCTACAGCTTCATCAACCGCAACTACAGGTACGAGCTCATGAAGGCCTTCATCTTCAAGTACTCAGCCAAAACCGGCCTCACCAAGCTCATTGACGCTTCCCGAGTGTCGGAGACAGAGTACTCGGCCTTGGAGCAGAACACCAAGTGAGCCCCACGTGGGCCTGGGGACACGTGTGCGTGCTGCGACGGGGCACCAGCCGCCGGGCTCCTGGAGGAAATCAGAGTCGCCTGGGCGCTGATGCTTGAGTGATGCAAGAGAAGGGGCATGACACCATGCGTTCCTCTCGCCAACGCGGCTGGCCCCAGACTAGTCCTTGAACAGGTGGAAAAGCCCAGCAGGTGGAAAACAAACACAGCCTGTGCTATGCGTGGAAATGGCTTCCGCACAGGCTTGCTGGATGTCTGTACCGCAGAACTGTCTTGTCCCGGTGGTTTTGATATGCTGACTTGTATTTAAGTTTCCAGACTTTATTTTCTCACTATCAGTGTCCCTTCTAAGTGTATTTGAAAGTTAAAATATATTTTAAATATTGTATGGGAGGTATAATGCTGACATATCCAAATCGTTGTAGTTTTAGGGTTAGTTTGACTTCAGCCTCGACTAAGGATGCCAACATTAACTGTTAGCAGATGTGAAATGATATATAAATATATATAAATATATATGAGTCTATGCCAGTGCTGGCGCAGATGTTCTATGACAGTAGTTTTGTATCTGTGTGGTGCTTCCTACCAGCACAGGATATGGAACAAGAACCGCCCTGGTGTGCAGTTTGTGACATTAATAGTATTGTAAAGTTATATTTAGAACAAGACTGCTCCAGACTGCAAATCTGTGCCCCAAACAAACAGAGAGTTCTCTCAATTTGTAAGTTATTTTTTTAAATAAAAATTGTTTTGTTTCCTAAGACGGTGTCCATCTCACTTGGAAAGCGTGCTCGGCAGGCAGTCCACAGGCACAAGTGGCTGGTGGGATGCAGTCACTGGAGAGGGAGTGACTGTAAAGTGAGTCCCAAGGTCTCCACACCGATGAAATGGTGCGAGGGAGGGCAGCAGAGCTCACTGGTTTTGCGCCGAGTTTCCCAGGAGCTGATGCATCTGAGGACAGAGACGGTGCAGGTGAGGTGGCCGCCCAGGCAGAGGACATGCCATCTGTAACCCCTGGTATGGCTCGCAGCCCCATGTCACAGCTCCTGGCAGTGCATGGGCTGAGGGTCGGTAGGTGGTTTGCCCTGCTGTCCTTCCTACACGACCCTTCTGAGGGCAGCAGTTCCTGTGCAAACTTCTCAGGTAAGGTGGGCCAGGCAACTACACGACCCACTGGTCCACTGTGGCTGTGTCCCAAAGCCTCCAGTAGATGCCCTGAGCCTCGGAAAAACTGACCCTTGCACCCAAATTTTCCTGTATATATATGTACATATTTTAGTTTATAAATTAGGCATGGTAAGAAATTGGTGACAGCTAATACTAACACAGAGCGTATGATGTTATTTAAAATTTATGAATTACTTCTAGAATTTTCCAGTTAGTATTTGCAGACTGTGGGTAACCGAAGCCACAGAAAATGAAACTGTGAACACAGGAGGCCACCGGAACCCGTCTTCTCAGTACCCCATAGGCCTGCATCCTCTCTAGGGGTTTGGAAGCTGCTCTGAGAGTGGCCGGCACCTGCCTTCTCTGACTGCACGGGGAAGGGTGCTGGCCAGACTCAGGGCACCTGGGCAGGAGCTCAGAAAGGGGCAGCTGTCATGTTGCCCTCACCACCTCCGGCTTGAATGAGACCCATCTCTTGGCCGACGTGCTCATCTTACCTGAGAGTCAGGGGCTGCTATCCTGTAGGAAAACCACAGGCATTTGGGTTCACCTAGACCCACATCTGGCAGGCCCAAATGCCTCAGGGGCCTACAGGATGTGCCAACTGCAGGATGGTATTTGTGCCACGCAAGAGGCTGCACAGCCTGGTGTTTCAGCTCCGGGCTGCAGCTTTGCTACTTACACCTCCTCACCTCACACATCCTCAGGTGTCCATGCACCTGTGCACCAGGCTTTGGCCCAGATGCATTCCGCTCGGGCAGCAGTGGTGCAGAAAGAGGATGCTGGTGCAACAACGGGCAAAAATACAGAGATAACGGGAAATAAGAATGGCACAGAGGGTGGGAAGATCAGGACCAGCGTGTGCTCCCGGCCTCTGGCCCTGTATGGGCTCCGAGGTTCCTGGAGGTCCAAGGTCAGACAGAAGCACACTCTCTGACAGTGGACTCAGGCTGGGCAAGGGTTGGCGGGTGTAAGTCAGTGTCCAGGCTCCTGTGTGCAGCAGGTGCACGTTCCTGCTTGGATGTCCCAGCGCAGTTAGCGCAGAGGTTCCGGGCGAGCAGGCCACAGTGCGGGGCGAGTGTCCTCTGTCCGCCCCGATGCTGTGATGTCTGCTATTTGCTGGTCCTCACACAGGTCTCCTGTCAGCCCAATTCACACAGCTCCTTCTGCTCTTCCCTGTGACGTGAGACAGTAGGGTGCCGGGGAGACAGCTCCAGCCCTTCCTGCTTTCTTGCCACTCTGTCTCTATGGTAGTCACCCTGCTGTTTACTCCCACATGGGGTGCAGAGGGTGCAGGTAGCACAAGCACGGCACAGAATCTAGGTTTTTCCAGGCCAAATATTTTGGGGGCTTTTCCGGGCTCCATATAGGCTCATGCACAGGGTCTCTGGTGCCCCGAACCCTGAGACACCTCTGGAGTCTGCTGCTTCCAGGGTGCAGCCACTTGTCCTCATCCTGCAGATGTCCTCGGGGCTAAGTGCTTTCTGTCCCTTCTAGAAACCCCTTCCTTGCACTGTGACTGATTCCCAGTGACCTGCACTCAGACCGTTCCTCTGATTTTGGCTAAAGCATCCTGTCCCAGAGCGATGGGGGAGAAAAGAGGCCCAAGCCAGGGTGCGCAATGCAGAGCAGGGAGTGGTGCATCCCTTAGTGTGGACCAACTTCTGTCCTGTCCTATGGATGAGGACATGGAGGAAGCAGTGAGCACAAAGTATATATGTGCTTGGACTTGGGAGGAAGGAGCCAGCATGGAAAGCACTTGGTTCTCCTGGAGTCCAGGAACTGTAAAGGCTGAAGTCCTTCCATTCAAGGCTCATTCTTTGGCATCTTTTTCTTTTGGTGGACAGAATTTAAAGGTACTCGCCTCCTGAGAGGGAAAGAAATTCTATAGTACATTAGCAACCAAAGGTGGTTGGGCCCTGGGAAGGACCCTGAAACCCCATATTTTATTTCTCTTCCTGATGCCCCTTGCAGGAGCCTCACCCCAGCCTAAGCCTGAATCCCTTCATGGGGTGAGGTGTCCAGGTGTGATGACCAGTGCAGCCCTCTGGCTTGATATGGAAGCAACTTCTCTTACATCCAGGTATGCTACAGATGAAGATGGCAGAACACCACTGGGGTGCAGGGTGCAGTCCTCTGAATGCCAAGGAATCAAAATCCATCCATGCTGCATGGCTTTTGGACCCCTGGGCAGCCTTCTGGGGCCCTAGACCCCCCAGGACACATGTACTCACGTGTGTCAGAGTGACAGGGAACTTGCTGCTTCCCACAATGCCCGCCACAGTAATGGGCCTGGGGGACTTCCTGTCTGAGCAAGCACAGGTATCTCAAAGCACAGGGGAAATGTGGAGCTATAAACCTGCCAAAAAGAGCCACAGTAAGAGCAGCGAGCTCCCACGGTTCCCTCCGAGAGGGCCAGGTTTGACTCTGGAGTCCCAGGGTGTCCCTGGGTGCTGGCCTCCTGGACTTGAGTCCTTGGGGCCTGGCTCCGGGTAGGATGATCCTTTAACAGGTTGCCTGTGTTATACTGTGCTCATCCTGGAGCCCCAGCCAAGCTCCTGCCACCCCTGCAGGGCCTGCTGGGACCCCATGGTCTTGAGACATTTGCTAGAGACTGAGCTGGCTTGAGCAGGGTCTAACTGGGAATGCCCTTCCCTGCACACAGCTGAGGGCTTTACCGAGTACTCTGTGGGGCAGGCTGAGGTGAGCTGGATTCTGGGCCAAGCCCTCCCAGAAGTTTGGTTATCTCATGCTGTTTGCACACACAGTCATGCACACCTTGGACTCACTACCACAGTGGCGCTAACACATAGGCACAGATATCTAGGACAATCCTGGGGACAAGCTGAGCCACTTTCTAGATGGCTCGGGCCTTGTGGACGTGGGGCAGCCAGAGGTAGAGCCAAAGAGCTGGCACTGTCCTGGGACAGGGCAAGCTTTGGCTAGCTTTGGAGTGATGGTTCTTGTCCTGTGGAATTACTGAAAGGGACAAGCCCCACCGTGCCCGGAAAGGGCTCATGTTATGCTGCTGGAGGGCAGCAGCTATCTCCCTGGGCTCTGGGGCAGAGTCTGCATTCTTCAGAACAAACAATGCATTCCAGAGCCATAGGGCAGAGAGGGAGTACCTGCCTGTGGTGGTGACTAATGAGGTTGGCCCGCTGCCCCAGACGGAGGCTATAGCCCTGGGTGACCCAGCCATGAGCCACTTGGCAATGTCTGCAGGGAGGCATTTATGATTGGCACAACCGGAGTGGGGGTGGGTGGAAATGGCACAGGGTGGCCCATCAACAAAGAGTCACTGGTCCTTGGGTGTCTATAGCTACAGTTGAGGTAGAGACACCTTTACCTGGGTTGAACCCGTAAGAACAGGCGTGGTGGTACATACCTGTGATCCCAGTTCTCTGGAAGGCTGTGGCAGAAGGATTGCAAGTTAGAGCCCAGCATAGGCCATGGAATGACTTGGGAAAGCCCCATCTCAAATCAAAAATAAAAAAGAGCTGGGGGCGTAGCCCAGTGTGACACACACACACACACACACACACACACACACACACACTCACACACCCTGATACAAGGGTTCTAGACGCTAGTCACTGCCTGAACAGGGGTCTTTGGCAACTGCAGGGCACCTGGGAACAGTATCCCATATCCCAGGGCTCCGCGGGGCTCTCTTCCTCCTCCGCCACCCCTCAGCGCTGCAGGGCTAGAGCTGGCACGCTGGGCAGCGCTTGCGGTCGGCCCAGGTGCAGGGCGGGCTGTATTTCCACATGCCCAGAGGTATTTCAAGGACATAAAGTTGCTGCATCGGTAGTTTATGTGGTAGTCGTACTCATGGAAAAGGAGTGACAAACTTCTGCACTTGTGTAACTTGTGAAAAACTGGTGGAAAAGGAATTCGCACACAAGCTAAATACTAGTGGACATTTTATGTGCACTTAGGAGACTTTAAATGCCATGTGAGTATTGAAAATATTTTATTTAGTAGAACAGCACAGCGCTGCGGGCCAGACGGCAGCAGGCCAGGGTGAGAGACGCACTTGGCTTCGCGTTAGCTCAGTGTGCTGGCAGCATTTCTTCTGTGACTCTCTGCCTCTCACCCTTCAAGTGACTTCTCCACCTTCATCACAGGACTGCTGTAGAGATCAAGAGAGAGCTCGTGTGCCAATAGATGTGGTTGAGGGGACAGATAGAAGTGACCGTGATGTGCTTTGAAATCCAAATAAAGCTCATAAATGTTTACCAGAACCTGAGGAGACTCCTTGTCCTGCAGTTCCAAGCTTAACTGACCAGTTACTAGTTCTACCTTCAACACTTCTAGGTTTGTTGATGTCTCCAAGTAATGTCTGTCTGCCAGGCTGTGGCTGTAAGACAGGACCGTGTGGCCTTGCCTACTTTCCCCTAGGGCATGCTGCTCATGCTGTGAGAGGTCGGGAGGCCAAAGAAGGGAGATGTGGAGACCTGTGTGGCGGAAGAGGAGGGAGGCGCATTCAGACTCTTCGCATTTTCACAGCTTCACTGCTGTGGGCTTTTCATACGCTGATGCCTCAGACCCTCCTGGCTGGGCTCAGCCTGGCTGCCAGTCACCCCATTCCTGCAGGCCAGGGGAAGGCGGGGTCTTCGTGAGCTGTCTGTCACATGTAACACGCAGCAGAAGGGAAGCATCTGAATTTCCATAGTTATTTCCGGAACGAAACTGATTAAAATCATTTCTTAGGTAGGTCAGAATCTTCCCTTTAATGATTTCACGAGAAAAGGCGAAGAGAAGGTCGGGGAGGCGATGGCATTAAATCTGCTTGGGTGACTCAGAATGCGTGTTGGCAGGGCAACACGCCATGTGGCGGGCAGCAGACGCGGCGTGGTGGTGGCATGGCATGTCTGAAAGGCTTGGCTTCAGCAGGCCGTGCAGAATTTGCTTCCTTTTAGCCTTTCACACGAAAGCGTTTGAAGCTAATCTTTTCAGCCTTTTTGCAGGGCCCTGATCAATAGGAAGAAGGGGACATATTAAAGGTCCCCCCATCATCACGTTCCTTGGCCTCGTTAGAAGCGAGGGTTGTGTTCTGTGCCGTTTTGTAACGACAATTTGAATTTCGTGCGGAGTCTGAAGTGTAAATGAAAAGTCGCCAGTTGCCCAGCTGTGCAGCGATGGATGAATGTCTTTCTCAGCAATTTATTCCGCACTTGTTCTCGTTAATTTATTCATCCATCCACACATCACTCAATCACCGATCGGACAGCATTGCGGAGCACCCACCGTGCATGGCACCACGCTTGTCATTAAAACGTCAGAGACAGCCAGGCCTTGTGTTTCCCTTGTCGATGCTCCTGGCCTGGGAGAGGGGCAATGGGCCGCAGGGGGAAGGATGCTGGGAAAGGGGGCCCCAAGGAAGGAGAGCTCCGGGGGGCAGAGGAACTGGGAAGGCTTGCAAAGGAGGGTCACTGCCCAGATGGGCAGGACCCCAAGGCAGGCCCAGGGGACAAAGCAGGGGCCACATGGGCCTCAGCTCCTGGGACACGATCAGCTTTAAAAGCAGATGCAGTAAGGAAAAGTGAAGGTGTCTGAGAGGCGCCCAAGTCACTGAACACCAGGGTGGTTAATCATTGGTTAATCCTCGTTACCTGGGCCGTGAGGCATCACGACAACCCCTCTAGGAAAGAGCATGAGGCCCTGGAAGAGGCAGTCACACAGGTGAGGCCACCCGCTTTCTACATCAGCCTGGGGTCTTTCCCTTGCTCCTCGCAATGAAGGAAGCTGCCCAAAGCTCGCTGCTCCCAACTGCACACCTGAAGTGGGCAGTGGTCAGCTTGGTTTTCCTTCTTCCCTTGAGGGTGGACAAGACCCTGATCGTTTCTGAGGACCTTGGCACCAGCCAGACGTTGGGCCGTACCTCTGCTCTGGGCAGAGCTCAGGCATGACTTCTGGGCCAGTGTCTGGGAAACTGAGCCTGGCCCGGGACCCTGGCAACACTCAGGTCACCAAGCACCTCTCCAAAGTCCCCTGCCCTCCTCTTTCTCCCTCTTTTTTTTCCTTTCTTTTGGTGTTTTTCTGATACTTATTCTTATTAGTCCATGTTAGCATTGCACAGTGACCACAGTCCACGTAGGTAGTTGGCGCATGCACATGACACACCTCAATCCCTTTTCATCCCCTTTCCTGCCCCTCCCTCACCCCAGAGCCTCTTCTTACAAGGCACTAACCTCTGTGGTCAGAGCCCCATCCTCCTGTCCTTGTTTAACCTCAATTACTCCATAGAGGTCCATCTCTAAGTGCTGTCACTCTGAGGATGGGGTCAACGTATGAATGTTAGGCAGGAACACAACAGATAGGAAGTAAGGATGGAACAAAGGTGTTTCCTGTGCCAGGCCCTGCACTTACATTCTCAGAATTCAATCAGAAATGGACTGACACATCCATGTGCTTTCTACGTAGCTCCTTCACGCTAACTTTCCTGCCTTTGTTCCAGAAGGTTAGGGACATCTGGCAGTGAAGTGGGGTGGGACTGTCGTATTTTAGCAGGTTTCTCCCCCTTCATAATGTCTTAACCAGGTGCAGTGGTGCACACCTGTAATCCCAGCACTCTGGGAGGCTGAGGCAGAAGAATGTAAGTTCATGCCCAGCCTAGGCAACTTAGCAACTTAGTGAGACCCTGTCCCATGATAAAACATAAAAATATCTGGTGTTACAGCTCAGTGCAAAGGCCTGAAGTTCAATTCCCAGTACCACAATGTCTTTAGTTTTATCTGGTGGGATGCAGGAAAATAGTCAGCAATTGTCTCTGGTGTATAAAGTTTGGTGCGTCCTGTGGTGTAAATATTTGCAGCAGGGATGCTTCCAAAGAGCCATGTGGTGTCACTGAATATAGGGCTGGTTGGTGACATGAAGCTCCCCACTGTCTCATGTCCCTACAATGCAAATACCATGGATATAAGTTGTCTCCAGAGCACAGGTGGTGGCCAAGTAGACTAACAGAATCACAAAGTGTTGAGTCTGAGTACTAATTTTTGCTTCTGAAAGCATTTGTTCAACCATGTTTAGATCATTTAAGTTTTAATAAAGGTGATGTGTGGTGGTTACACTTACTTCTGTCAAGTCGATTGGCTCAGGAGTGGCCAAGGGGTGAGTCAAGCCCACTTCTCAGTGTGTCTGAGTGTCCCGCAGGTGCAGCCCTTGGAAGGCTGGCTGGCCCCAGCCCCTTCCTCTCTGTCCTGTTCTTTTGCTGCCACCATGGGCTAAGTGGCTTTGCCGTGCCCCTGTGCCATGACATTCCTGACTTGGAGCCAGTTAACCATGGATGAACCCCCCCAAAACTGTAAGCAAATTAAACTTCTCCTCCTTTGTGGGTGTTGGGTATTGTGTCCCATTGATAGAGAGCTGACTGATACCCTGTGTTTCATGACTGACTGATGAAAGTCCTGAGTAACCAGTAGCCCTGGCAGGAGCTGGCTGTGGTACACACGTACACAAATCACACCTCATCCCGCTGGTACATGGGCTTAAGGTGTGAGTGCTCCTTGGGGTCTGTGGCCTGAACACGTCGTCTTCTCATTGGTTTCTCCCTCTGCTGGCCTTCAGGTTTCATGGCAGTTTTGGAAGGTGGAAAGCAGAGGATGAAGGGAAAGGTGAACACACACACACACACACACACACACACACACACACACGCACGCACGCACGCACGCGCGCGAGCGCATTCCTATGCAGCTGCACTTCCACTTTTGTACAGTTCTCTCCCCTGCCCTCTTGCGGGAGATAGGAAGGGTCAGCTGGTCACTCCTGGGTGCACTTCCCAGTCCTTTGTGTCTGAATTCCTGTCTCCTCCTGTACGGCCCTGCCTGACATGAGTCCAGTCCCTCTGCATCTCATGGGGGCATCTGTGGGTGTCTCTTTGGTGGGTTCATTTCTCCACACTGCCTCCCACTCCTCCCAGCCCCAGGCCCGCTTCCCCAAACCTTTCCTGAGCTCCTCAGTCCTGCCCCCACCCTGTCTGTCCATAGGACTCTTCTCCCCAGACGTCGGGGTTCCTGCGCGGCCAGCCCTCCTCCCGGCTCTGCTTGGAAGTCAGAGCCTGGAGGACAGTGCAGTGCCAGGTCGGCGCTGATGGGACAAGCTGTCCAGAGAGAAGAGCTGGAGGCTGAGGAGGTCTTATATGCAGGCACCCACCCGTGTGTGTGCGTGAGGCCTGGCCTGTCAGTGGTGTGCCACTCGTGTGGTATGTGTGGCGTGCAGTCTGTGTGTATGGTATGTTTGTGGTATATTGTATAGGATACATATTTGGTGTGTATCGTGTGTGTGTGTGTGTGATATGTGTATGGGGTACCTTCGCATGTGCTTGAATGTGGTATAAGTGTAGGATATGGTGTGGACAAGGTGTGTATATGTGGTGTGTGTTCTGTGTGTATACAGGTGGTATGTGGTATAATGTATGTGTAGCATGTGGTATGTCTGTAGAAAGTGATATGTGCTGTTTGTATTTTGTGTGGTGTGTTATGTGTGGTTTCTGTGTATGTAGTATGCATAGTGTTTGTATGTGGTATATCTGTGGTATACCATGTGTGATGTGTATGTGGAATGTGTTATGTGTTATTTGTATGAGATATGTGGTGTGTGTACAATGTGTACATAGTACAGTGTGTTATACAGGGGTAGGTATGTGTGGGATGTAGAATGTGTTGCATGTGATGTGTGATGTGTTGTTTGCTGTTTGTATGTAGTACATGTGGCATGTGTGGTACAGTACATGTGATGTATGTGTAGGTTGTGTTATGTGTATGTAGTATGTGGTGTGTTGTTTGTATGTGGTGTATATGCTGTGTGCAGTATGTGGTATCTCTGTTGCTTGAGGTTGTGTGTTTTGTGTGCTATGTTACCTGAGTGTCCTGGCTCTGAGGCTGAGAGCCAGCACAGCTGTGGAGAGGGTGGGGCTTCGTGTCCCTGTGGCTCCTCTCTCACATGCTGATCCTTGGTGGTCTCTGTTCTGAATGACCTTTGGGGGCCTGGCATTCTCACTGGAGTCCCCATACTCCCTTCTCTCTCTGTGGCGATGGCCTGGACTCGCTCTTGACAAGACCCTCGCTGAGCCCCATGGCAGAGAGGTCCCAGGGGAATTTTTTTTTTTTTTTTGAGACAGGGTCTCTCTTTGTGGTTCAGGTGGCTCTGAGCTCACTAGTCCAGGCAAGCCTTGAACTCAGCAGTCCTCCTGTCTCTGCCTCCCAAGTGATGGGATTACAGGCGTGAGCCACCATGCCCGGCACTGTGGTATGTGGTGTTGATTGCTGGTGGGCATGAGTCTCCACGCCCAGCATTGTATGTGGTTACTGGGGATCGAACTCAGGATCCTGCGCTTGCGAGGCAGGCGCCGGAACCACTGAGCTAACCCTCCGGCCCCTTGGGGGAATTTTTGATTTCCACTCACCACCCCCTTTGCCCTTGACATTTTCCTTTCCTTTTTGCTTTTTGGTAAATTCCAACACTCAACCTAGGATGAGCAAGACTCCCTGTTATTACTACTGCTCTCCGAGCCACCATGCACCCCTATGTCTCCTCCTAGTGGTGCTCAAAGGGTATGCTCCCACAGGAGGCACAGCCTCTCCAGGTGGTCTCCTGTGTCCCAGAGGGGACAGCCTGGCAGCCCAGGAGGGCAGGGACTTACAGACATGGGTTCCACAGCCAGGTGCTGAGTGGGCAGGGAGTAATAAGCATGGATATGGGGCTCTCAAGCCCATCTACTTTCATATACCAAGTCTTCACTGAGCCGGCTCAGCTTGTCATGTAGACGCTGCGTGTTTGTCTTCCTAGGTGGAGTCTGCCAGGACCAGCCACTCATGTTCCTTTGGGACCAGACCTGGAAGCTCAGGTTCCTCACCACCGGGAGACCCACTCTTGGGGTAAACGCCAACCTTTGCTCAGTGGCTCAGAAACATAACATGGGTGAATGACTTGGCTGAAGATGGCCAGCGAGAGGCTTGTGTGGCCTTGGAGGAGCTGAGTTAGGCTCTAAGCAGCACTCCTTGGACAAGTGTGCTCTGTAGCCACATGCGTTTAAGAAACTGCACTGTGGGACATCCTCACAGCATCCCAAGTAAGAGCCAGACTCTACGATCTCTGGAGAGCCCGGACCACTGGCCTGCAGAGCTGGTTCAGCATGCATTTCTGATGCGGAACTAGGAGCATTTCCAAGCAAGGAGACACAACTGGGAAGGTTTGGAAACAAAAGCAGTTCTTGGTGGTGCACTGTGGGTATTTGGGTTTAAGTTTCAGGGTGGCCCCCGCACTCCACACTTTAAAAATTCTCCAGGTGACTCGGCTCAGACTGCACGTGGGAGCTGCGGAGCTGAGAGTTGAGCCTCTGCTCATTCTGTTATGAGGCTCTCACAGGCAGACAGAGCAGAGTCTGGGGTGGGCCGACTTGCCATGGACCCACCCGTGTGGGAGCGGCCGGGAGACTGTCTGGGGACAGCCCCACAGAGTAATCCTGCCTTAGGTTCTAAGGTCACCACAGGTAAAATACGGCAGGGAACAGTCTCATGAAGGACACTTGCATCAGTCCTGGGAGCGTGAGGGAAAGCACTCACTTAAAGGGTGTCTCACCGGCACCGCCAAAGCAGCAGACCACCCTTGGGGGAAAAGGGAGGAAGTGGTCTATTCCATGAATGCTTCTTTATCCCCAGCTTGGGTGGTATCCACGCAACTGCTTTTAGTGCATTTCCACCCATCCTGGGAAATGTGTTTAACCTTACATGGAAAATCAAGGCTCCTGGAGCCATGTGAGGTATGTGTGGACCCTGGCTCAGCACAGCAGGAAGAGCCCGAGGTCGTGGATCAGCCCTGATCTGCACAGCATCTCAGAAGTGCTAGCAAAGGGGCCTGCACACGGGGCTCCAGTGCAGGGCGGTGGGCGGGGTTGTCTGGGGCAGCTGGGCTTCGCTGGTTCCCACTGGCATGTGGGGCAGAGGGACCTGCAGAAAATGGTGTCCACTTTTGTGTGAATTTCACTCAGGGCCAAGGGTTCCATGGACATCTTTTACAGGGCATGCCCCCTGTTCCAAAGGCTGAGTACACGGTTGGTGAATGAATAAATGAGTGAATGAACAAAATCCAGAGCTTCTACATCTCAATCCTAGGATCTCTGCACTGCTTCTGTTGTTGTTAGAGTGAACACAGTGCTGAGAAACACTATGCATGGGAAACATGATGGAGTTAAGCAGCTGGAAGTTGTTCCTGCACCCAAAGTTAGACTCTCACATCACTGCAGGTAAGGAGCGGTTGGCCAACACTATCTCACCAACACAAGTCCTCACTCAGAGTGTCTTCCCAACTTGTCAAATGGTTTCCTGTGTATTTTCCTCTCTCTGTATGAAATACAAGAAGCACCTCTCTGGGACTGGACTTAGCAAGAAGAATCAAGCCCACAGAATGCACAGAAGAAACAAAAATCTACTGTACTTTTGGGGTACAAAAGCAGGCGCCCCTGGCACTCTGGCTCAAACTGGGGTGTTTTGGCAGCTGCGGTGACACCGTGAATGTGGCCCATGGAAACGCCTGGGTGAGAGTCCCTGGTCTGTAACAAGGCCGGCTCCATCTTCAGCCACTGTTTCATCCCCTCCAGAAGAAGAGAGTGGGTTAGGCTGGTGCCAGCATTAGGAGAACAGTGGCCATGGAGACGGTGACTCCAGCTGCCCAGAGCAGGCACGGCCCTGTCAGAAACCCAAGTCCAACTCACAAAAGATAGGTTTTATTTTTTTCTTCCTCTTTTCCAAGATGCAGGTTTGGGCATAAGTCCCTGAACTGTTGGTTCAGGAGTGGATACACCTGGTGAAACACAGATTTATTTTGCAGAGTTCTCTAAAAACAGAAGTCATCCAAAGGCCAAATAAGATTGCATGCCTGGAGTGTTGTGTGGAAATAGAAAATAGAACCTTCTATGTGTTGCATTTAATGTGAAGGGGAGATGAAAAAATGGACCTAAAATTGAGACAAAGGCCCTAACTTTTAGCTTCAAGGTTTGCCCCCCTGCCCATTGTTGCTGATGGCTGTTTTGGTCTTATAAGATTACCCTGAGGTCGGCGAGCTGACAATTTATTCTCTTTCATGACAGGACATAAAATATTATGGATAAAGAACTTGATCTTAGAAGCTGGATCCCGGGCTCAAGATCCAGTAGGCTACGAGAGCTGGAAAATCCAAACCATGTGGCTGGCTTTTGGTGCTAAAGCCTGAAATGTTAGGAACTGGTTGTTGTCTTAGGAGGAGGCCGAACAGAGGCTGAGCAGGCTTTGGGAGGTCCTTCAGAGAGGAGGCCGCGCTTTGTGATGCATTTCTGATCTGCAAGTGCTGCTCTGGTTTTTAAGAAGAGGAGCCTTTCTGAACAGAACTATTCTCCAGCTCCAACTGCTGCTTTTGGTTATCTGATCTAGAAAATGTCCTTATTTCTGAACATGCAGCAAATGGAGCATTCTCTATATACCTCATTCCCTCCTATTGTGACAGAAGGGTTCCTGGGGAGGTGCCTTGTGAACCCCAAGACCTGCATCTAGCATGGGCCAGGCTGCATGATAGGCCAAATGGAGCCTCATTAGCTTAAGGAGCCCCAAATGCAAAGGGCGACTATTCTTTTTACAAACCCCTCCTTCAGTGAGAAGCAGCAGATGGAACAGGCCATTTGAGTTTTAATTTGGCTCTAAGAAGAGAAGATGAAGACAGCCAGGTCCATTCTGGCTTTGGCTCTGCATAAAGTGCCTCACTCCGACTGGGGACCCCTTTCTCCACTATCCCTGCCTGGATCGTGGATAGACACTGCCCACCACGCTTGCTGGAGCCTGCCCACTCAAACTGGGCAGCCCAGAGCTCAGTGGGTCCAGGCTTCATTTCAGACTCCCTGGGTGTGGACTTCCAAGGGCCCAGCCCAGTGATGGAAGCAGCACTGTGGGTCCCAGAAAGCCAAGCTGCTCTGCCCACAAAGGGCAGAATAGTTTATATCCTGGTGCAGAGACAGGGAACCACCTCAGAAGTCAGGCCCACCTCGACTCAGATTCTTGCTTTAAACAAATGTCTCAGCCCCTCTGAGCCCCGGTTCTGTCCTCTGAACCACTGGCTCTGTCCTGGTTTCCCTCTCAAAGGATGCTGCAGAAGCCATCAGGCCAAGCCAGGGCAGGCCCTACATACTACAGTGCCCAGGGCATGCCCATGATCCCTAGCGCCCTGTCTCCTCCCTTGGCTGCCTCCTCCACCTCCATGCTTTGCTGAAGTGTTTGATATTTTGGTAAAAGGGCAGCTGAGGGGGCCTGGAAAAACATCTTCAGTCTGTGCATAGACGAACACCCTCCACCAGCCACAGCCCCTGCCTTTCAGGAGGCTCCAGCTCACCATTCACAGGCTGTGGACTCAGCTGTCTCCAGTAGCAGCCCTGCATGGTGGTCCTCATGGTCATTTTGCCCAATCCCTTCTGGTCCTACAGACTTGCCATAGAGCTCTTTCTTACCTGTCCTAGGTGAAGCTCTCTGCTATTTTAATAGCCCTCTGTGATGAATTTCTAAATGCCTCATCCTGTAGCTATTTGAGTTTACATATTCCTAAAAATTAGTAACAGTGGAGAAAATAACAAAACAAGTTCCAGCCCCACCTGCCATGACTCAGACTACCCCTCCTAACCAGGGCTGAGTCAGTAGGGTTAAGCAGCAGTCTGGGGCCAGCTAACTCGGGGAGCATACCTCTACTTTCCTGCCCCTGGGATGCTGCAGGAGGAGGTGAGTCTGGGGACGGATGGGCAGCTTAGAGCTCCTCCCTCCATGAACACCAGCATGTGAAACTGTGCCCAGGTTTTGCCTCACTTGTGTCTTCTCTGGCCTCTGCTATGCAGAAGGCTAACTTCGGTGATTTTATTTATATGGTGTTGGGGAAGCAGAAACTGTACCTTGAATTTCACAGGTTGGTTGTTTCCCTGGCTAATAATATGTGATATGGTTCCCTTTCATCTTTTCTTTCTTTTTTCAGTACTGGGGACTGGACCACTTTACCCTGAGCTACACCTCCAACCATTTTTTAGTTTTTATTTTGAGACAGCTTTAGCTACATTTCCCAGGCTGGGCTTGGTTTGTGAAATTCCTGCTTTAGCTCCCAGGGTGCTGGGATTACTGGGAGGATCCACCATACCCAGATTTCTAGACCTTCTTTGCAAGATGCTGGTAGTAGCTGTGAGATCCTCAGGGTGAACACAGCCCCTGTGGCACGTGGTGCTGCCCAGCTCTGACATCCAAGAGGTTGGAGAATAAAATAGGTATTTTTAGCTGTTGAAGGGTTTCTCAAGACATAACCACAATGTAAGTGAAGGAACATCCGGGCTCTTTACCTGAAAGGTTCAGAGAGGAGGCAGTAGCCTCAACAACAAAGAGATTATGTCCCTATTATCTTGTGTCCTCGGTCCTGTGGTGGATCCGGAGCACCAGGGGACCCATGCGCCCTGCTAAATTAAGGAATGAATGGAAAGCCTCATGTCCCTTTGTGGTCAAAGGAGATTTCACTCTCTCAGGCTCAGCGTATGCACAAAACTCCCGTCACAAGGCCAAGACTTACCACATCTATCCTCAGGGCAGGCTGGGTTTTTGAAAGAACTATCTGCGGGTTTCTTTAATGAAAACCAAACAACATAAATCGTGCCAAGACACACAGCAACAGCCCCGGGGAGGCGAGGCTCCTCTCTAATTACCTGCAGCGCGCAGGGGCGGCTGTGTGCTGAGTGTGGGGAGATATGTAAATAGCATCAGTCATCGAGAGGAGCTGGGGCTGTCACAGCGGCCTTTCTGTGTCCTGTACGCCATGGGGGACAACAGAGTTGCTTCTAGACCACTGACCCACCTCCACCCTGCGCCCCCGTAAACAAACAGCTTGCTAACTTTCAAACACAAAATATTCTTCTGCAAGATTTTTTGTTGCCCACTGAGAACAAGGCTCCCAAGCCCACATTATTTTTGTTTGTCCCAGCAGCTTGCGAAGGACTTTCGCTAGGTGCAGATCGGCTCATCCATCATCCAGCCTGCTCTGTACACCAACGTCCTAATTGATGTTTAGCAGCATGAGCGCAACGCTGGCTTTGGATGTTGCTTTAGTTAAGTGAAACCTCGCATGATATTTGGCTGAGAGAACTGTTGCTGTTTTGGTCACCTGTGTGTGTGGGTGGACAGCTCCTCTCCTCCAAGGACTCTGTCTGGAACTGCTCCGTTTCCTGGGTAACACTTGGACGTCAAGCAGTAAAGCTAACTGAACAGAGTTAAAAAAAAAAAAAAAAAAAGTTTTTCAGACTCTCCCCATGCTATGCTACCTGGGACACTCAAATGCAGAATCTTCTGAGTATTTAATAAGATTTCTCTGTTTGACTATTTAGATGGTCAGATTAGAACAAAAGAGAAAAATTAAACTAGAAAACAAGGGCTTTTGCATGAAAACTCCCCAGGGGACTGGCTGGAGGGGTGGTCTCCTCTAGGCCACAGCTGGCCCAGCTGGGATGCAACCACTTGGCCTTGCCACAGTGGCCCGAGCCAGCACTGCCACAGCCTGCCAGGACACACCATTTGTGTCAGTCCAGGAAAAACACTGTGCAAGGTAAGTCTCGCTGATCCTATTAACACGATTAGTCTTGCCCTTAGGATCTCAGCATCCTTTTGGTTTGCCTAGCACTGCCTACGATTTTCTCCATAGTTCCACCATGAGTGCTTCCTACCACGTCGGTCATGTTTTCTGCAGAACCCTCACTGGATATGTATGTTGCTGCCATGCTCTGTACAACACATGGTTTTTACCATATGTGAGAACAGAACAAGATACGCGAATCTTCCTTGGACCACATCTCTCTCACTCTGCTCCCTCCAGTGGCCTCTGCCCCTCACTCCAAGCCATAAAAGGACTGGGTATTACAGACTGAGAGTTTAAACAAGAGAAATTTGTTTCGAGCTGTACCAGAGGCTGGAGGTCAAGACCTAGGCCCCTCTCCTTAGCTTACAGATGGCAGCCTCACTATTAGTACCTTAGTTGACAATAATTAGCTCTTTAAAGACCTTAGCTCCAATGACAGTTGAATCCTGAGAAAATGGGGGTTGAGGCTTCAACACATGATTTTGAGGGACACAGTTCACCCACAATAGGCAATCTTATCAATGTGGTCCCCTGCTAATGGACTCCAGACCTCTTGAGCTGTAGTGGTCTGCCAACTATGGACGGCTTTTGGTGGCTTCTCAGGAGCCCAAGCAAACCAGCCTGTGCATGCTGACTTCCTGTCCCCTTTTGTCCCCACTCCTCCTCCCATCCTTCCTCTATTATCTGCTCCATCATCCTGAGCTTCCCAGGCAGAACCTGGGCCAGGGGTCCTCTCCTTCATCCTGGTGCTCACTGCCAGTCCTTCCTCCCCCTCCACCACCCTGCCTTGGCTCAGGGATTACTGTGTTGGGCTTCCTGTTACTTCCTGGAATCTGTCCCTTCAGTGTCACCAGCAGGTCCTGACATGTAGTCTTTTCCCAGGAGTTGTTTGATAAGCCATACCCCACCTTCTCCTGTCAGATAGGATCTTTTGTCCTCTCTCTGGATCTGCAGGGCCTCAGCCTTTTTGTGGGTACCAGGTGTCATCCTCACTTGCCTCCTGCCCATGGAGTTGAGACCTTTCTTTTGGACTTCCTCCCTGCACTAGGTGGAATAAGAAGAATGTGGGGCCTCTGGTGCCAAGGACATTTATCCTAGGACTGGCTGGCTAGGGCATCCGCTCTGTCCTTGTGTCCTTCCAGGACTGGGTCAGCTCTTCCCTGGGCTCTGGCCTGGACTCCGGCCAAGCTCAGCACCAAGTCCCTTGGGCAGAAAAGGGGGCCATGGCCTTAGACTTGGACAAGGCCTCCTTAAATGGGCCCCTGAGCTCACAGTGGACACAGCCCCATCTGAGTGCCGGCATTCACCTGCAGGGTGAATGCAGCAGGGACCTCACAGAGTGGTGAGTAGCTGACCCATCCAGTCTGGTGGCCTCAAAGCCTGCATTCCTCTGCTCTCTTTCCTGGAAATGGCCCCAAGCCCTTGCTTCCTAGATATTTTCCTATAGAAGGCTCTTTTCATAGCTCTCTAAGACCTACAGCTCCACTGAAAGGCTTTGGGCCTTAACCTGCTTTTGCCAGTTTAGGCTGCCAAATGAAATACCACATCTTGGGAGGTTCACATGGCAGGGATGGGTTTCCTCCCAGTCCTGAGGCTGGAAGTCCACAGTCAAGGTGCTGGTGGGGTCAGCTTTTGGCAAGGCCTTTTTTTGCCTGTAGCAGGCTACCTTCCTGTAAGAGGCAGGAGAAAGAGGGGTTTGGTGTCCAGTCCCCTTGTTACTAGGCCACCATTAGTCCATCATTTAAGGGGCTCACGTTTATGCCTACATTTAACTTTACTTCTCCATGGGCCTAGACTCCAGATGCCATAACTTTGGATGTTAGGGCTGCAACACATGACATTTGAGGGGACTGTGAAATGGTCATAGCAGAGGTATTGGGTGCCCAGGAACTGCAGTCAAGGGACTCAGGGCTGCTCACTCACTGCTCAGAGATGACCTCGGCCAAGGCCACGGCCCTGTATTACCTCCTGCATTGTGGCCTGCTGACCACGAGAGGAAGGAGACAACATTTTCACAAGCAATAAGTAGCGTGTCCTCCCACGGGAAGAACTGCCACATATCTTGCCTCACTTCTGAAAGGGAGCTTTGATGACAACAATATGGAAATGGGGCGCAGGCGCCAAGAAAGCAGATTTGTTGCTGCAATAACAATTCTTTGGAGAAAACCTTGTCCCTAGAGGCAGGGCCTGGTTGCTGACACCCAGATACTTTCCCATTTCCAGTGAACAGCATTCCACTCGCCTGAGTGACTAGAAGCTGAGTCATGGCCCCTGTAATGAGGACCAGGTGAGCTCCCCGCAGTGCAGGCCACGCCCGGCGGACGGCTCGCAGACTTCACAGGAGACAAAGCCCAGGTCGTAACCTCTGCAAAGCACTGAGCTGCACAAACAGATGTTCCTGGCCTTCCTGGTTTGACACGCTTTGCCAAGTTCTCCCGCAGCCACAGTGAGCCAGCACGGCTTGAGGGGCTGCGCACTGGCCTTGCACTCACATGTCTTACGTTTACTTTCTGCAGTCAGCTCAGGAGATGCAGTAGCTCCATTTTTCATCCAGTCCTGTGGGAAAAGATCGGGTCTGCAATGCGTAATCCTGCCACGCTGTACTACAATTTATATACTGTGTATAATAAAAATACCTGGTCCCTTAGATTAAGGTTGACACTACACATAAGATGTTGATGAATAGACTAATGGAAATCACAGAGATGCGAGGAAGTTCGGATGTGTGGTGGTTCTCTGACGCTATGCCAAGAATCCCCAGGGGAGGAATGAGGTGTGGGTCCCAGGCCCAATGGAGAGTTTTCGTTGGGCTTCTGCAGGGTACCCTTAGTCCCTCATGGACAGGCAAGGCAGGTTATCAAAGCAGCTGCGATAGTTTCGAGATGGTTGGCCTTTGCTTGAGTGAAAGTAAACATGACAGAAACTGAGGAATTGAGACTCCTGTGAGCAGGTAGAGCCCAGTAGAATGGAGACTGCGTTTTTCTCCACCTACACTCAGGAAACCCAAGCACTGCTCTAGAGCACAGCGCCACCGCATGGATGGTGGTGGTCAGGTCTTCCCTGTGATGAGCAGGCTGACCCATCTAGTCCAGTGGCCTAAAAGCCTGCATTCCTCCTTTGCTCTCTCTCCTGGAAATGGCCCCAAGCCCTTGCTTCCTAGACCTTTTCTTGTAGAAGACTCTTTTAGTAGCTCTCTAAGATCCACAGCTCCATTGAAAGGCTTCCTCCAGAATGGCTTCCAAGATGAACAGGAGAGGGGAGATTTGTGACCAGCTTTTGGAGGCAGAGACTGGTGACCAGAAGCCCTAGCCTGGCCCTCTTCTAAGTGCTCTGTGTACTGCATGCGATGCCACCAGAATATGGGAAACCCAGTACCCCACCATGACCCCACCCCATGCACGCATGTGGCTTAAATCAGGACTTGGAGGTCAGCCACACACCGTACAGACTTGGAAACAGAAATGAGTGCCCAGGGCCAGACCCATGTCCTTGTAAACAGACCATGCCTGAAGAGGAATCTGCTGGCCACCCACAGGAAGCAGATCGAGGGCAGCTGTGGGAAGCGGAGGTCGCAGGGTCCCTTCAGGTCAGCAGCAGCTGCAGTGGCACTTGAGGGATGAAGCCGTGTGACAGTACAAAGTTAGGAGGACAGCCAAGCTCCAGGGTGGTGGGGAAGGAGAGCAGCAGGGACAGCTGCCACCAGGCAGGGAGCCTCGTGGGGTGTGGGGGAGGGGACCAGCCACACAGTCTAGAGCAGGTGCTTTGGGTTCTCGTGAGCACAGGAGCCTCCCAGGGAAGGACTCCTTCTCTGTAGTGGTCCTTTTGAAGCAGTGTGGCATCGACAGTGAGCGAACCTCAAGCTGAAAGTCACTCAGGGGCATGCAGGCCCCCGCCAGCCTTCCCACAGCACCCATGCCAGAGCTTCGGGTGGCGATCCAAGTCCAGAGGCATTAGGGTTCGACTGCTGAGGCTTTCACCACTGACCACAGTCAGCTCAGGTCAGTTCTTTTCAGCCCACACCCAGCCTGCTCCCGGCAGCGGACGGTCTCAGTGCACTATCAGGTCCGACAGTGTTAGATCTCAGATGGGACGGAATGCTTCCTGGGGCGCAGACCCAGAGCATGGCTGGACAAATGGAGTCCCATGGGCAAGTTACGGAGCAGTGTGATGTGATTTAGAGGATGGAACATTCTGTGGAGGGAGCAGACTTTCCAGGGTCAAGAGTGAAAGTGTGCAGTGTCCCTCACATTGTTGGTGGCCTTGGCAGCCATGGCTCTTAGGCCATGGTCCTCTTCCCACCAGCAGGGTTGGCTCAAAGTCCTTTGATTCCACTGTTCACAGGACCACTGCCAGTCATCTGGGGTTGGCGGAGCAGGAGACAATCGTGGAGCCAGCTTGGCACACAGCCTGCAGCTGTGGGCCTTCCCCTGGGTCCAACAAGGGGGGCCCAGGCAACATGGCTACTCACTGTTGTGGGGTGTTCGGGAGCTTTCCCGGAAGGTTTGGGATTGGAGCGCATTGCTATTTAGCTGTTGTCTGACCATGGCCCATGCTGTGGTCCTTGATATTAGATGCCACATCTTCCCAAGCAGGGTGTGCATCTCCCTCTCTGTTCGCCTCCTTTGCTCCCACCCACATGGCACAGAATCCCAGGAAATGCTTGTCCTGTGACTGATCAGAATGAGAGGGCACGAGAGCTCAGGTGGACATTTCACTCATGAAAAGACCAGTGATCTGTCTATATTTGTCTGACAAGGTTCACGTCCCCTTTTACATGGTGGTAAACTGGGGATGGTGACTGGGGAGGGATGGTTCCCCTGCCCTCTTTCCCAAGTGGCCTCCCAGCAGCCACCGGGAAGCCTGAAGGGAATTTCTTCAGGGCTCAGGAGCAGCTGAGCTCTGAACCAAAGGATTCCAGGTCTTGGGTCAGTTAATAGAGGGAAATCCCCTCAAAGAGGGCTACTCCTGAGTCTTCCCTTCCTTCTAGGGCTCATGCCTGTCCCATACTGTGGCTCACATGGGGCATCCTGGGGCCTGCATGTGGCCTGCTGTCACTCTCCTTGAACTTGCTCTTTGAACTTTGTCGAGGCTGATACACTGGGCCTGGAGGATCACTGGCTGGCGCTTGTCGCTATCTGTTCTCCGCTGTCTCCGGCCACCCCTTCTCCCACAGCTGCCCCAGACCCTGCAAACTACAAAGCAACCATCCCAACTCTCAGGTCTTGGGGAGGAAGGCCCAACCATCTTTCCTGCTCCCAGTGTGCAGGACAGGAGACAGCACAGGCTCTGGCTCTCTATGTGCTGCTGGACTCACAGGACCCAGGGCATCTGGCTGCCTCTCTGTACAGCAAGTACCATGTAGCTTGGCCTATCTGGAGGTCAGTGGCTGCTCTTCAGTGTCTCTGTGCAGCTCCAGTAGGGGCATCTGGCCCCATGAGACAGGGGGTATAAGTCGGAGCGGGCAGACCCTTAGTCATGGAAATGCTCCTACAAGCACCAGGTCTTCTCATTTCTGTTTCTATAGTACTGGGGATTGACCTTGGGACCGCCACACTGAACCACATCCCAGCCCTTTATGAAACCATTGAGATAGGCTAAGTTGTCCAGTCTGGCCCCTGCCTTGTGGTCCTCCTGCCTCAGCTTCCTAGAGTGGTGGGATCACAGATACACACCACTCGACATGACTCATTAAGTCTTGAGCTAAAATCACCAACAGCAAAGGGGCAGATGCTCCTTTCATCCCCTGATCATGGGGATTATGGAGGAGAGAAGAGACTGTTCTGAAAAGGACTGTCTTACAGAGCTTTCTGTTAATTTGTCCCCTTATCCAGAGGGCCCAGGACACTTGCTAGATGCCTGTGTGTGGGCCATGCTGGGCCAGCTGAGCTGGGGGAGCAAAGCAGTGGCCTCTTGGGGGCCACTGTGCAGCACTGGGTCCTTCCTTGCTAGTATTTGTTCCCTTAGCTGTCTTTGCCCATCGCCTGTTGATAGATGTGGAGGCTGGAGGCCCCCAGGGTGCACGCCAGTCCCCGTGGCTTGGGCCGCAGTCATGGCTTCCCTGCCTCTGGGGGCCTCCCCAGCTCCCCGAGGGCTTCCCTCCTGTGCCTTCCTCGCCAGGGTCTCATCCGCACCTGCTCAGCTCTGTGGCTTCTCTGTGCTGGGCTACAAGGTCTGAGGTCCACCCTGCCATCTGCTGTGCTTGATTTTTTTTTTTCTGGAAGCCTCTCTGGGGTTGGCATTTGCCAAGGCCACCAAAATGAACATCTTGCTGCCAAAGGCACAGTTCACTTGGCAGTAGAAGTGATTCTATGAGACACATGTGTTTCTTCTCCAAATGAAAACAAGGAATGGCACTGTTCGGAGAAGAGAACGTCCTTCGACAGCATCAGTTGTTCACGTGACGCAGGGTACGGAGGGGTGTGCGAGGCGTGATTGAATGCATGGCAAATGTTTACAGTCACTCTGTGCATATTCCTATGCCCAAGCCCCAGAGATGGCAATGCCCCCTCCTTGCCTGGCCTCAGGAGAGAAGAGAACCTGTGAATGAGAAAGCCAGTGTTTGCCTTTTGCTCTGGGCCCAGCGAATCATGCAGCAGTCTCCAGCCTGTAGTCTTTCTCAAAGTCTCCAGGGATTGCACGTGCCTCTGCCTCACATGAGGAGGGGCTTGTGTGGCCGGGTGCCTGGTGGGCAGGATGGAGGCCGAAGCACCGTGCGTAGAGCTGAGGGGTGGCCAACGTGACTCTGGATTCAGGACCCTGGGGATTTGCAGCCACGTGGGAGCAGCCTGTGGGCCTGTGCTGCAGGAGGGACCCATACTTTGTGTTATTCATTCTTGAATCCATTCAAGGGACTGGAGTACCTGCTCCGCTCCACACAGTCCTGGGTGCTGGGTGCTGGGTGTTGGGTGCAAACTGAGTCTGGCAAAGCCAGAGGTACCTTAAGAATGGAGCAGCAGGCTTGTGTCTGCTTGGTTCCCAGGGGTATCAAGAGCAAATGAATGTAGCCTAGTGGGAAACAGAAGAGGCACATCAGGGCACAGTGGAAAGGCTGCGTAGAGCCCAGGGAGACCACTGACTGGGCTATGTATGGCTCATGCTGTGGCTCGTAGTTCTGCATGTGGATAAGCAGGGGAGGTGGGTCAGAGAGGAGCAAGATCCTGGTTAACCAAAGACTTCTGGAAATGCTCAGTCACAGAAAAAAATGGGAACAAACCAAAGCATTCACCATAGAGAGCCTGATCAGTACTCAAGTGTCCATGCAGCAAAATGAAAGAATGAAAGTTACATTTGCACACACAGATGAGAAAGGAAACCCACTCTGTCGACCAGAATAAGCCAGCTGCACAGCAGTGCATGATATGCAAGACATGCATGTGAAAGAGGAACAGTAAGAGCTATTTGGGAGCCACCTGTGGGCAGGTCACGTCCACTGCAGTTTTCTGAGGACGCTCTCAGGGCAGGAGCTGGGAGGAGAAAACAGCCTATGATAGCAGTGGCCTCTGGGCAGGGGAAAGGTGACAGAAGCAGGGACTGGGAACTTCGCTTATGTTTTACGTAAAGATCATGGAGTCTCTATTCCTTGAGCTGAAAGAGTGAGAGAGACTCTGGCGGCAGCTCGGGAGGGAGGCTGCTGCTCTGGGTGTCAGGCTGAAGTGCTCGGACAGGATCGTGAACGCCTCCCCACTGGGTATTGACTGGCTCTCTCAATGCTCCTGCTCCCAGGCTTTTCTTTCTCCTCATACTGATCTTTGTCTCAAGAACAGTGGGGCCCTAATTACTGATATCTGGTCTCTGCTGGGAGGATTAGTGTGTGTCTGGGCAGCTGGCTGCAGTTCCCGGGAACAATGAAAGAGGCTCAGCAATCTGGCTGGAGAACAGGGTCCCACCTCGCACTCTCCCCCGGCATCTGGCTGCAATCCTCCGTGAGAGTTTCGCCTGGTACCCTGATGCCCGTGGAATGTGTGCATCCAGCACCCATCCAGGCTCTGGAGGGAGAAGGTCAGGCACCTCCTTAACCTCTTCCTGCCTGGCCAGAAACTGTGCTGTGCAGAAAGCAATGGCCATGAGGGCCCCCAGCCTTGGACTGTGGAACCTTCAGTGTGCGGCCTGGGCAGGCCAGAGGACAGGCCTGAGCCTCAGAGACACACCGGTACCTGTGTAGAGATCCTGTTGACACTTCTATTCCCACCAAAGCACAGGAGGACAGAGGTGGGGAAGTCTGGACTCACGGGACGAGAGACAGGAACCGCAGTCCCGGCCTCACCTTTCTTCCTGGGTCACTTCACTCTTCAGAACTGGTTGGAAAAAGTCATTTCCAGGGATTCCTGTTTTAACTAAAGATGGAACTTTCTAACACCAGTGCTGTCTGAGATACAAATGGCTCTCTGGGTCTTCTAGCATCTGTCACTGACGTGGGTGCCAACCTTCAGAACACAGGACGAGCTCCAAGCAGGTTGGGTCTGCCCCTTCTACCGTTGCCCCCAGCAGCATCATCATCAGCAGCAGCAGCAGCGCACATGGGCCCAGAGATGAGCGCCTTGCTCTTTGCCTGTGAGTGCATGAGTATTACAGACTTGGAGAGACGTCAGAGCCCCACAAATCCTTGCCAGGTCTGGCTCTGTGGGGCCCGAGGTCCTAACCTGAAAGGTTGCTGCGCTCCCAGAACAAGCTATGGAAGGCGCAGTGGGACAGAGCAGCTTACTTTTCCTTCCTTCCAGCCAGAGGGTCTGAAATGAGTCCCGCTGGGCCCCATAAGCGCACACCTTTGCTCCCTTCTCTGTGTGTCTTGTCCAGGGCTTTGTTTAGGATGCCAGGAGTGTGGGGAAACCCCATGGGACTGTCGACCAGGAACAGCCATCTGCCTCTCTGCCCCTTTCTCTCCAGGACACGTGAAGCGTACACCTAGGTGATCCAAGATCGTCTCTCGGTCCCGAGACACTTCCCCGAGTCATTCTGTCAATCCCCATGCCAGGATAGGAAAAGTTCTCAGCTCTAGGAATGGGGATATGGGTAAGTTTCCCTCAGTGCAGGACAGGGTGTTATTCAACTTAACTGGAAGCAGAAGGGAGGAAGACTAGAAATGGAGGCGTGGAGTCTCCACTGTGCTGTGGAAGAGAAAGGAAGGAGCTGGAAGGAGGAAGGAAAGAAGCCACAGGATTCAGAGGACCCCGCCCCGAGGTGAGGTGCCCCGCCAGCCTTCAAGGAGAGCTGGGAGGAGAGGGTGCCAGGGTGGATAAGGGACGGGCCGTCCTCAGGACCCAGGCCTGATGCCTCTATGCCATCTCTCAGGAAATTCCCCTCGAGCAATCAGTTGATGAATGGACATATGTGAGAACGACGTTAAGTTGTGAGTGTTGCATTGAGTCATGTGAGCACCTTCCCCGGTGGCTCCTCTAAACTCCTGAGGGAAACCGAGGCACAGCCTGGCAAGGCTGTGTGAAGGAGAGCAGGACCAGATGGGGTGCTGTCCACCGGCTCTGTCTCCATGTGAGGTTGCGCGGACCCCAGGCAAAGGCAAAGGGGCTGGAGCAGGGGCTGCTGGGCACAGGAAGAGCGAGGGCCACATGGGTCTGAGGCTCTGGGTTTGGTCCCGCGTTTGGGGGCAGATACTGTGGGACTCAGAGATCATGGAACGTCATTTCCATAAGCCGGGGGCGCAGATTCCATTCCAATGGGCAGACTTTTAAAATTCAGGAACCCGCCCTCTCCTAGTCTTTCCAGCTTCAGAAGCAGAACGAAGCTGTCCGTGTTTTCCAGCCGTAACCCGATCCTTGCAGCTGATTAAAGGGCAGGCGTGGAAACGCACATGCTGAACTATTTTCCAAACCACCTCCCCGAGCTCCACCCAGCAGACAGCGGAATAATGTCCTGGCTGCGTGTTTGCCGGGCTGCTGAGGTTTCGTGTTTCATTACGTCTGCCTGCAGCGTGACCGTGCAGTGGAGCTGCGGCAGAGAGAGCAGACATGCTGGCAGGTGGGGCAGAGACAGTGCTGTCTCTGTGGAAGTTTCTGGAGAGATGAGCGCAGACCAAGGGACAGTGTGAAGCCCAGTGCACCTTCTGTTCTGGCCGCTGGTCACGTGCCCATGTTGGTTTTCCACAAAGAGAGTTGATCCTGGATTTCTTAGAATCCAGAGGAGGGTATTTACTCTTCTGAGTCTGCAAGTTAGTGCAGAACGAAGGCACTGCCAGGCTCTGTTTGTTCCTCGTCACGGACACCCCAGGCTATTGGCTGGCTCCATCCGTCACTCACTCATTTATGTAGGAACAGGGCTGCTGTTGTGTGTGAATTCAAAAACAAAAGGGGCCGGACTCTGGAAGCTTCCAAAGAATGCCAAGGCTGGCAGGCCAGTGGGTGCCACACATGCCAACAGGCTCCCTCAGCCCCTGAGTGCAGTGCTCAAGAAATGAGGTCTGTGTGGGATGAGTGATCAGTAATTGGGTGGGGGGGGCAGGGAGGGACGCAACATGTGGGGGGGTCTGAAAAGGAGAGGACAGGTATGGGGCAGTGAGGGCGGAACCACACCCTGCCCCGCTCTGCCTGAGAATCATCCGGTACAGGTGGGGAAGAGTCTTCTTTCTTGCAAGTAGGAGGATGACAAGAAAGACACTCAAATAAAAGAACAGCTGGGCTGTCTGGGGACAGCGGCAGGTGCAATGGGGAGCCGAGTGCCCAGGGGTCCTGCTGGCCAGCAAGGACGGCCCAGTGTCTGGTGTGAGGGTCCGGCTCACTGATGCTCAGTGGAGGGCACAGAGGAGGGAAGCCCTTCCAGAGGCCGACTGGGAGGCCGGGAGGAGATGGGGTGACAGGCTGGCGACTTCTGGGGGTTCCCTCAGATGACAGTGATGCTGCTGCTTGGTCTTAGGCACACTGGGGTGGGTGCAGGCAGACGGGCACCCAGGGGGCTGGAGGGAAGTGAGATCCAGGTCTCCCAGGGACAGTCCCGAGATGCTGGGAAGAGGGCAGAGAACAGGCCAAGGCAGAGGGCGGAGGGTGGGGAGGAGGAGGCTGAGGACAGAGCAGCCGTGCCTCTCTGAGGAGGCCCCAGGACCCCACGGGTGAGGGAGTGGACACATGCCACATTCCCCTGAGAGGAGATGGGCTGCAGGAGGAGGGTAGAGCCTGCTGAAAGATGGGAGACAGCTGCCCCCTCACGTGGCGCTGCTGTCACCATGAGGCTTCTATTCCTCTCCAGTGTGGGCTGCGGGGAGTCCGCATCTGTCTCCCCCGTCTCTTCTGCTCCGACGTGATGCCATCGTCTCTTGTTTGTTAGTTCCCTGGTCTCTGGCATCTCGTGACACTGCAGGAGCTGACGGAGGCCGACACCGTGCACGCGTCTCCTTGCCGAGTTTCTGGGAGAGGCGCCGGCCTCGAGCCGCTCAGTGCTGTCTTCTGTCTCACGGGATGTAACTGCGCACGACCTGCAGGGCACATTTTCAAATGACACGAGGCTGTGCTAGGAGTGTGGTTTTCTAGAAACAGTTCTAGAGCCAGGGGCTGATCATGCGGCACACCTGATGTCCTGAACAGCATCACCCCCAAGCTGACTACTCCCCCAAACGAGTGCCAGACAGGCCCCAGCACCACCAGAGACTACAACCTAGAGAGCCTGCAGCGGGCGCATCCCCAGTCCTGTCACGAATGGCATGTGAAACAGGAAACACCAGCACAAGTCTTCCTTTATAGGGTCCGACTGGGGACAGCTGTCCATGGCCAAGCACCCTGTCTGTGTCCTTTGTCTGTGCAAAGGTGTCACACACCCCTTTGCACAATCTTCCTGCAACTCATATGAAAAACTGCTTGCATCAGTGACTTCCATCCCAGGTCAGGGACAGAAGGATGTCATTCTGTGTGTGTGTGTGTGTGTGTGTGTGTGTGTGTGTGTAGAGACTCAGAAACTTCCCAAAGAGACAACAGGGCCCTTTCCCAGTCTGGCCCTTGGGGTCCAGGGACCCCAGCAGGTGCAGCCCCGTGGGTGGTTGGGGGTTGCTGTGGCAACAGCGCTGTGAAATTGACCCGGGGGACCAGGTGGCTGTAGGTGCAGAGGACTGTGAGGCAGCCGCCCAGGCGTCCCAGGGTCTAGACGGAGGTAGCTGGTCTTGTCAGGCGGAGGGAGGTTGCGGCTCGGTCAGGTCACACTTAGAACCAGCACAGGCTCCGAGGCTGATCTTCAGGAGGGTGGGACAGGCCAGGTGTTCAGGCTGCGGCAGCATGGGGAACACTAGCTGCAGGGTTCATTTCTGGGGGGGGCTGGGTAACATGGCTGAGGTGCCTCTGAGAGGCCAGTTAGGGCCTCTGGGGTGAAGCAAGAGAGGCTGGCCTGGGCAGCTGCCGCCGGGGTAGGGATGAGCCGCCTGTGGACGGAGGGATTCGAAAGAGCGTTCAGCACTTTGGGGGATGCAGTGAGGGTGTTCTGCGCACGAGGCATGGTGGAGTTCATGAGCCGCAGGCTGCTGACGGCTGACCCCGGACTTCTCAGCGGGTCAGCACAGACACACGGATCCCCAGCTGCAGAAGGTCCTGGTGTCCCGGCACATCCCCTTATCTCTGGCTTTCCAGGAATCCACACTGGGCCTCGGTGTCTGCTGTTTGTCTGTCTGGAGGAGGATCCGGGGTTGGGGGGAGTATGGAACCCTTTGCTGAGGGAGGGATGAGGCTCTTGGGAAAAGACTGAGGTTGGCTCCTTTTTCTCAGTCAGTGACTATGGCGGTCACGTCTGCAGAAAGCACAGTCCTGGAGTGATCTTCTACCCTTCCTCACTTTCTCCCTAATTTCTTTCAGGTGGGTTTGACCTCAGAAAGGTCCCTGTTTTTTATCATGTCTTGGCCCATGTTGGTGACGTTGCTTCTGGCTGCTGCATTCAGGGTGAGGAGGGCTGTGGGGTACAGAAGCTGACATCAGTGCTGAGCACACGGAGCGTGGGTGCACCCCCAGCATGTCTTCTGGGCTTTCGACGATTCTGCTCTCATATGTCTCTTGAGTTCTTCAAACCCCAGGAAGCCACAGAGATTGAAAGAAGGAAGCCCTGAGTCCTGGGAGAGACAGGGTCTCCCAGGGGCAGGAACGATATGGTGGGGGGAGCTCCGAAGTGGAGGCCTTGGGGAGGGTATGTGGACAGCCATGAGAAAGCCTGAGCTCCTGTCACGTGCAAAGCCAGGGTTGCAAAGTCAGCTAAGTCTTCATTGTGCCAGGAGCCAAGAGCAGGACTTGGTCACTGCCAGAGGCCAGTGCTGACCCAGGTAACTGTAAGGCAGCCCAGGAGCTGCAGACTGGCACCTGGAAGACCACTGGGCCAGATGTGAAGGTTACCCCTGAGCAGGGCCACGTAGAAGCCCTCCTACTTGGGGAACACGGAGTGAGCCATGTGGAGTCTCAACGGGAGGCCACACCCTGGTCCAGCAGGTGGGGAATGAGAGTACTCAGCCACAGGCACCAGCAGCCACTGTGCTGGCAGCGAGACAGGATGCTTCGGCTCCTTCCTGGGCCAGGGTGCTGTCAACAGTGCCCCAGCCATCTTGTAATGATGGAGAAAATGGCTACGAATGGGGCCAGGCCTCCTCGATGTTGATTTCCCCTTAATAATTTCCAGCTTTTTAATCCAACTTCTAGGGGATCCTGAAATGAGGATTTAATGAGGCGCAAGGAAAGAGCTGGCAATGATCACACAGATGAGAATGAGGATGGAGGACAAGGACATGGAGGGCAGCCCTCCAGGGACCGACGTGGGACAACACGGAGCGGCGCAGCCAGGAGACATAGGCGAGGCTGAGTGCAGGGTGGGTCTGGGCCACTTCCCGGTGATGTGGGGGAGGGGAAGAGTGCTCCTCATGCTCTGGCTCAGCCCCTGAGCCCCTGCAGCTGCACACTGCTTTGCATTCTACTCCATGTTTCTGCTTGAGACCTTCCTAGAATCATACTTAGCCCTCATGAGCCAAGGGTCCCCTGTGCCGAAAGCAAGCTCGCCTACCTCATCATTGCCTTTGGCTGGACCCCGGGTCCACCATGGAAGGAGCCTGGATGGCTGAACAAAGGCTCTGGGAAGTGGGCCTGGGTGACCCCCTTTTCTCAGGACCCCACTAATGTAGCGTGGCCTGGGTGCTTGCATGGTGGACAGTTGAGCCTTGACAAGGGGCCATTTGTCACCGTCGTGGGATCCCAGGAAAGCACGCTTGAAGAGGTTCTTCCCTCCCAGGCTGGGCCAAGTTCTCAGCGTCTCCCATTGGTGGGCCTCCAGGGAGGGAGCACCAGGCCCCCGTGTCATGTGGTGAATCTGGTGTGTCCTACCCTTGGCAGGTCCCAGCTGGCAGCCACTGGCCAGGCTCTGAGGAGGCAGCATTCAAGGCTCTGGGAGACAGAGCTGCTGGCAATGCTAGGTGGACTGGACAGAACAGCCCAGTCCATTAGAGAGGGGTTTTCGTGCTTCCCTGAGAGGGCTACATTCCCTCTAGAGACCCCAGACCAGACATGGGGAAGGGATGGGGTGAGAGGACCCCAGCAGGCCCCCCTCCTTTTCATGTCAGAGCGATGGGTCTCCGGTCAGCTCCCAGGTAAGCCGGGGCAGCAGAGGTCTGCCATTGCTTAGGGAGCGCGAGGTGTCAGTGCAGCAGGTGGTGTCTAAGGCTGCCACTGCTTCCACTGCTGTATGCTCCGTGTTGCAGCCTGGGGCTGGGGCTGCTGGGGTCTGGCTCATGGCATCCACCTGCTGCACATCCTCCGGGGGACAGAAGTTTCAAGGGCAGGTGCTCCTGCTCACTTTACTCGTTCGGGGGCCCCAAAGCTGTGCCTGGCTCATGTTGATCCTAAAACACACTTGTTCACCAAAGGAGCCACGCTTGAGAGTGGGAGTTAGGAGGCCTGGGACCAAATTCAGCTCCCTGCATAATCTTGATAATATGTTTTCATGTGTTCGAGGAGCTCTCCTATTTGCAAAATGGATGAAACAGCAGAGAACACGACCCAGTGAGTTCCTGGACGCCACAGGTGGGTTTGTTTCCCGCAGTCTGGGCTGATGACACACAGGAGGGATTATGTGACTGACTAACTGATCACCTACCCTGGGTGGTGAAGCTGTGTTTTCTCCTGCACCCTGGGGCCTCCCCGTGGCACCTTCAGGAGCCGGGGTTCCTTCCTACTGGGCGAGGCCCGGGCCATGGTGGCTCCCATTGCCAGGGTCAGTTAAAGGCTTCAGTGAAACTGCAGCAGTTTCCTTCTTGAGGATCAAGGAAACCTCCAGGTGCCTGGGGGCCGTGTCCTGGGGGCCATGCTTACCCCCTCAGTGCAGCCTTGGGCAGGCTGAGTGGCAGCAGCTGCAGCCATGGTCCATGCTGTGGAGCAGGGCCCGGGGTTGAGCCCATGCCCCACTGGACCCCTCGGATCCTGGAGGCCCTGTGGGGCCTGCCCAGCTGGGGGACTAAGAGTCTCCTATGGTCCTCACAGCCAGACCTTGGGATGGGGTTCTGGGGACAGGGCCCTGGGGACAGCACGGTACAGGGTACGTGGGGTAGGAGGACCAGTGCAGGTCCGAGTGGGTGGTACCGTGGGCATCAGGGCACTGGGCTGGTTTCCTTAGTGCTCTTCAGCAGGCACATCAGGAGGGGCAGTGACGGCCTAGAGTTGGGTGGGGACCCTGGATGTCTCTTTATTGCTCTCAGTTCAATCCATCCAGCTGTGAGGACCCAGACTCCCCCTGCACACACAGTCTGCGACCTATCTCTGAGGCAGGGCCGCATCTTCGCCTCTTTTGTGCCTCCTGTTTGGGGGCAAAGAGCTGTGAGACTCTTTTTGATTCCTGGGTATGGCTGTGCAGGCCGGGGTCCTATTCAAGCCTTCGCCAGGGTTGCCCATTGTTGGGGATTCCTGTCTTTCTCTGCCATTAAGCATTTTGTTTTCCTCGACAGACATTTGTCTTCTTTACAATGAATCCTCCTTTTGCACCATTTTATTTGTTTTGTTGAGTCTTGAATCACTGAGAAGGGAGTTTTTTTTTCTTTTTAAATTTAATCAGAGAAGTTTAGAAGCACAGATGGGCAGAGGGCCGAGCTTCTTTGTCACGTTTTCTCTCTTGTTTTCTATTTAGATTTCCTAACACAGGAGCTCGGCCCCCACCGCTGAGCGGAGTTTCAAATTTCGCCTTTTGAGCCTGTCATCCCCGGACTCTGGGGCTGAGATGGGAACATCAGAAGTTCAAGCCCAGCTGGGGCAACACAGTGATGTAGAGAGACCTAATCAGGACAAAAATGAAGAAAAGGCTGGGGATGTAGCTTCTTGCAGGCCCTGGGTTCTATTCCAGTACCAGATTCTTTTTAAATTCACATTTATTTTCTGTGAGCTTGAATACCCCTATCTCAATCTCCTTGGAATTCAGGGCCCAGGAAAGGTGGAGGCTGACCGTGTGAGGGAGGCTATCTTCGTAGCACTTCTGTAAGAGATAAACCCGGAGTCCCTTTAAGGTTCGGGGAATGACAGCTGAGAGGTAGGCCTGGGAAGGATGAAACTGGTGGGGTCGGTGGGGTCAGGTCTGGAAAAAATGAAGGGATAATGAGCACCCACTCTGTGCCAGGTGATGCTCCCGCTGCTCCGGGCTCTCAATACACCACCTCACTTCGCCCTGCGGCCCCACGGGCTGCTGCCGTCTGCAGCAAAGCTGTGCTCTGACAGCCTCACTTCAGGCCTGGCCGTGCAGGGCAGAGTTGCTGCAGTCTTCCGGTGATGCTGTCCTGTGGCTGGCATCTGCCTTGGTTCTGCGCCCACTCGGTGGCTGCAAAGGTTGGCTGCTGTGTACTCAGGGCATGCTCTGCTCCTCTGAGGGCAGTGGGGAGCCAGGGGGTGAGCAAAAAGTCACACGGGGAGAGAAGTACTGCTGGGAGCAAGCAGCTGGAGACAGGGCTGGGGTGCTATGACTGACGTCCGATGCCCCCCCCCCCACCTCATGTGCCCAGCAGTGCGGCTTTTGGAGGTGGCTGGATTTAGGGTATGTGAATGTGGATTAAAGACGTGGGATCACTAAATCAGTCCTCACTGATTGGCTCAGCATAGTCCGAGTGTGGATAAAGGAAGCCCTACCCTGGTGTGGGTGGCACTGACCAATAGGCTTATAGTCTGATGGAACATAAAGGGAAAAGAAAGGAGGGGGACTCACTGCTGCTGCCTCCTGTCTGCTCTGCCATGAGCTGTTTCTCCTCTCTGCTTGTCCAGCCTGCCTGGCCCATGGGGCGGGAGAGGAAGAGGAGCCTGAAGACAGAGGCAGCTCTGGGCCTGGCAGGGTAAAAGACATTGCACTTCATTTCCGGACAAGGCTGGGAGAGGCCCTGGGCAGTCATGCTGATGAGGTCACTGAGCCCCGAGTCAGCTGGTGGGCCTGAGGAGGAGTCGCTACCCTCCTTATCCCCAGGACGCATCAAAGTAGCTGACCCCGTCCCAACAGGTTCCCTGGGAGGTGCAGAAACCCACACGGCTCAGCCGAGGGTCCCCCCTGCCTTCCTTTGGAGGAATTTTAAGGACTCCACTGCAAGTGTCCTCTGCTGTTTCCTGGTGGCCACAGCGGGGGCCCTGGGAGTGGAGAGCCCCTTCCTCACCATGTACCAAGGGCACGCTCCCAGCACAGCATGTCCTGGGGAGGACGGGCTTGTGGGATCCGAGGTCTGCACTGAGGCCATCAAGTGCCAAGTAGAGCAGTAGACCCGGGGTCTGGGGTAGGGCAAGGCCAGGCCCTGGAGCCCCAGAGGCTGCAAGGGAGGGGGGGACACAGGTGGGTGACTGAGGGTGAAGGTGATATGGCAGGTGCATGCCAATATGAGGGGGGCAAGGGCAGGAGGGCTTCCTGTGGGGCAGGGAGTGTCCAGAGAAGATGCCTGTGTGGGGTTCTGAAGCACGAACAGAAGTTGGCTAGATAAGAGTGAGGGCAGTGAGAGCCGAAGGCTGAGCAGGCCAGGGTAGGGGTGGTGAGTGTGATTAGGGTGTGCAGAGCTTCCTGCCCAGGCGGAGTGTGCCCAAAGCAAGGGGCTGAACCTGCCAAGGAACCTGGAGGCTTCACAGGGTTACAGGCCAACACTGGAGGCACCCAGTGGGGAGGCACGGGAGAGAGTACATCTGACTGGACAGATGGGGCTGGGGCTCACATGCCAGAGATGACAACCTTCGAGCTCCAGGCGACCTCGGTGGAGGGCACATTGCTCTTGGCCCAAAGCACCGATGGGGAGCTGAGCCCCCTGGGGGGACCAGGCAGGGGTCAGTCAGCCCTGCAGAACCGGAGGTGGCAGAGCGGGGCTGCTGTGTGCAGGTGCAGGGCTGTCCCCATCCGGAGTACCAGAGGCCATCGCAGCAAGAGTCCCGGGAACTGTCACAAACCCAGAAGCCCAACCCCTCAGTGCCCCTTGGCTGTGCTACCGAAGCCTCGTGACCGTGTCGCTGACATCTCCGCACCCATGGAACCGCACCCATGTTGGCCACCTCCTTGCTGTGACCCAAATGGGCGCTTGGGACCTGGTCGGGGACTGGGCCTGCCCTCTCCGGGACTGGCCGTGGGAGTCAGCAGCCTGGAGGAGGCTGAGCAGGTGACTGCGGCATGCATCCTTGGGCTCAGGTCTCATGCCCTCCTGTCCAGGTCAGGGCGGGAGAGACGGCTGCTCAGTGTTCCTGGACTCCGGGAGTTGGTCTCGTCTTTGTTTCTCTGTCATTCTCTCCCCAGCTCTGAGATACAAGAGAAGGATTAAAAATCTGGCAGGTTAATTAACTTTCCGTATTTTCTTTTCTCTTCCACTTCCCTCTCCCTCTCGGAAGATGACAAGCGTACACTGATCTGTCTGTCCTATGAGTGTCACATTTTCTATTGCGATCCCTTCTGTCTTGGGCCAGTGGTGCGGGGATCTCCACATCCCTGCCCGGGCTCCTGTAATTATTCTGGAAGTTGGTTCCTGTGTCTTCTCCTCATGCATCGGGCTCGACTTACCGGAGGCAGCAAAGTGCAGCGCCTGGGCATGGTGACAGCTGACATATTCCACAAGAGCCGAGAGTGACTGGGCTAAATGAGGATTTATGATCAGTCTTCATAAATTAGGGCTGCCTCCTGCGCCAGGTGAGGCCACGCCAGCATGTCATCCTTGATTAGCGTGAGGAGTATCCTTGCTTTTCCAAGGCAGGTGGTAAGTGTGGTGTGGAAGCTGCCTCTCTCTCGGGGTGTCCTCTTGCCAGGGACCCTGGCAGTGGGGGCAGCTGGTAACAGACGGGCGCTGCTGTGGGCACATGGCCCACATTCCTGGGTGCCCACAGATGACTCAAGACCCCGTCCCAGTGGGGTCCAAAGTAACACCAGCTCAGTGTATGCAATCTTGCTTTGGGGTGAGGCTGTGCCAGAAATCTATGACCTCTTCCTCCATGTTTCTGTTCGGCTTTGGGCGAGTTACACACCCCTTCTCCCCATCAGTGATCGAAGTTTTCCTCACCTGTCTTCATTTCTGAAACAGGAATTTGATCGCACTCCCCAAGGTGGGCTACATAGATGTCCCTCACCCCAGAAAGATAAAACACCCATATCCCAGCCACTGGGATGGGAATGAGATCCATTTGGAAGTCAGTCTTTGTGGATAGGATTCACGGTGGGACTTGAGATGGGATCATCCTGGCTTCGGTGGGCTCTAAGTCTGGTCAGTGGGAGAGGAGAGGACACTGAGGGACACAGAGAAGGGGACCATTACGGTGGGGGCACAGGTGTGTGTGTGTATAGCAGCACATCGAGGAATGCAGCGATGTTGGAGCTACCCAAGCCGGGACTTTCTGCCCTGGAGCCTGGGGAGTGGACACGCCTGCTGGTGGCCTGGCCGCCTGGACTGTGAGAGAGTGAGCTCCTGGCCTGGAGCCCTCAGAGCAGCAGCCGGCAAGCGCCCCCACCTCCCCTTGCACAGCAGGATGGTGTGAGCAGGAGAGAAGAACCACTGGTGTCCAGCTTTGGTGCCTGGCCGTGGCCATGATGCCCTGTCCTGGTGACAGTTACTCCTACTAGCCTTTCTCTTACCACCCAGACAGTGCTGCGCCTTCTTCCTGGGGCACTGTGGGCAGGAGCTGGGCTGGGGCCTATTTTGTCATCTTATAGTTATAATATCTGAGGCTGTGATAACTCCAAGGTGCCGGAGACCAGAGGCATGTACAGTTACTCCTGGGCCCCCTTGCGGAGGCGGTGAGAGCCTGGAGCACAGGGCCTGGTGCCCACCCTCTACCCTCTCACTCTGGGGCCCAGGAGATGAGCCAGGCCCGGAGTAGGGCACCAGGCCAGCGAGAGTGTGACACGGGCTCTCTTCCCTCTCACAGGGCCACCACATCTCCCATGTCTCTCGTCAGTGGTATTGCCTCTTCTCCCTCAGCCTGAATGAGCAAAGAGGAAAGTGTCAGGACTAGGGCTAGGTGAGTGCATGCGTGTGTTGTATGAATGTGTGTGTATGCGTATGTGTGTGTGTAAACTGGAACATGAGGTGAACATGAGAAGAATTCTGCTTTCCTTGTTACCTTTTTAATAAAATCGAGATATAGTTCACATTCTGTAAAGTGACCCTTCAAGGTACCCAATTCTGTCATCTTCTCTTCCCTTCTCTTCTC